>WSYQ01000556.1:0-114396 GCA_011426435.1 Lysiphlebus fabarum
AATCAAAAGTTGATATTTTATTATTTAAATTTGACAGATCAACAATACCTATCTTGATCAAATATTTAAGTACATATTTTATATCTCGGTGACAAATACCCTCTAAAAAGTCATGGAATATATCAACAATCGAACTATCAACAAAATCATAAAATTTTAACTCTACCCAAAGATTTTTTTCTTTTATACCATAAAAATTAAATGTATCATTATTACAATATTCTAACTGATGATATAATGAAATAAAATCTGATTTAGTTCGCAACAAACTTTCATTTAATGAAACACTTTTTTTAGCTTCTTTTATAGTTATTTTACAAATTCTACAAGAATACGTGGCTACAAAAGATTCATTCATACCTAGTATTTTCGCTCCTCCTAAATTATCAAAACTTATAGATATTAAAGTACCTTTGACAAAAGAATTAAGTGTTTTTATAAATATACCATCTGTTTCTAAAATTTTTAAATCATTAACTATTACTTTTAAAACTGGATTTATACCAAAACTTTTAATATCAAAATCATAACAGAGGGCAAGTATATGAATATTGTCTAATTTTGAAAGCATATGTGAAGGTAAATTTAAAATGGAAAAATAAAAAGCACCAATTTTGTATATACCTGCTTTCGGACTCAAAGGGTTGCAAACCTCAAACTTGTCATAATAAATTTGTAGATGAATCGAAATTTTATTTATTTGAAAAAATGTATTATTTTTAAATACACTACCATCTTTGTAACTTCTGTATACGTTTTGTATTTGAGATAAAATTAAATTGATAGAAGTATCAGCTAACCCTAATACATACATATTTTGAACGAAATCAAGAAATTTATCATTTTTAGTTTCTATTTTAATGTCTGCGATATCTCTTTTATTGTGTTTACTACTACTTGATTCTTTATCACTATTACTATCAAAATCATTTTCCAAAATATTATCATTTCTTTTAGTTTCATTAAATGTCTTTAACAATGAATTATTTTGTTTTAATTTACATTTTTCGATATGCTTTCTAAATCCACTATAAGTGTGATAGATGTTTGTACATCCAAAACAACAACTCAATGTTAATTTTGGACCCTCAAGTAAATGATGTTGAAATCGCAAATGAGAAAAAAAATTAGTTATAATTTAAGGTTTCTTGTGATAAAAAAATGGCGTATCAGTGCTATAAGTGTTCGTTTAACACTCATATTAATATAAGAGCCATTTTTTTATCCCAAGAAACCTTAAATAATATTTTCAAATTATAATTATAAAATTTTAACAATTAAAGTTTTTAATATCTTATAATAATACTGACTCAAACTGTATCTCACTCATTTACAAATTTTACAAGTTATTTTTTTCTAATAAAAACGCATTTCTATTTGTTCAATAGAAAGATATAATTTTTTTTTTTTATGTAATTTCAAATCTGTGCATTACTTTACAAAATAATCTTATTGAATTTCTAAAGATTAATTTTGCACTTGCAATTATTTGTTTTTTTTTTTTTTTTTATATTTAGTGTATTTAACTGATTATGATTTTATAGTTTTGTTTAACTAATTTTATACTATTTTGAGTATTGAAAATTAACAATTATTCAATGGCTTATTATAATCGATGAATCAAATAATTAATATATTAAATCAAGTGTTTGGAAATATTATACTATCATAATATCTTTTTTTTGATAATCAAGTTTATATTAAAATTTCTTAAAAAGTTCCAAACAGTATCATCTTTTTCCAAAGATATAAAATAAAATTTCAATCTACTATAAAAATTATTTACTAATAAAAATAATTCTAGAGTTCAATTGAAAAGCAAAAAGCTATTGCTAAAAACTAATTACTGTTGATTACTCAAAGATTATTATTATTAATTATTATTTGATTCCAAATTTGTTTTTGAAATATTAATTTTTGTGTAAACTTCCTTAGCACTGGTTGTGCAATTACTTTTTATTTTGAAAAAATAATTTTGAAGAAATGTCCAAAAGTTTTTTAAATCACTATGAAAATCTACATGAAATACATAATGTGCTTTGAAAAGATAGCTTATTGCTTCGACAACATTGATTGTTTGAAGCAAGATAAATTTGCTATCAATTTCAATAAAATATTGATGATATAGCTCGTTTAGTTGGGCCTATGGCAATTAATTTTGGCTGAGAACGACCTTGATTTAAAGGCGATTGTAATGGAGTTCCTGACTATCGACAGAAAAAAAAAAAATTAAAGAAATAAATAACTATAAATTGATCTATGGGTTGATGAAAAAAAAAATCTTTTTCTTCATCTTGTTTTTCATATTTAATATAGATCTTGCATACCTTCTGGAAAATTATCAACTTTGTAACTATGTTTACCAGCTTATCTCTAGATGCTGATTTTTTACCGTGTGCAGTTGGTGGTATAAGTGCAACAAGTGCATGAGGGAATTGGAAACTCGATCCCAATCTAAAAAAATATTATTTTCAATTAAATAATAACTGCTGAAAGAATTATTTTACTGAGTAAATATTAAACTTTACAATATGTACCTAGCGAAATCGAGTTAATTTTCTCATTAGCAAAAACATGTAAAATTGCATTTATATAATCAGGATACAAGCTTAAAAATATATCTTGCTCAATGCTTGGATACAATAAGTTGAATTCTACGTTGATCTGTATGGATAAAATCATAAAATAAAGAAAAATCTCAGATGAATAATAATTTATCATTGATAAATAATAAGAATAATCACCAGGTCAGGGATATCTTAGAATCGTGGAAAAACCACAAGAAAACGCTCGTCCAAGTATTTATATCGTCGAAGTTTAAATGTTAATTTGATTTTTTCAATAATTAATTCTTTTTGATTTTTTGTTGCTGTCTGCATGAATTCGATTGCATCATTAACTATTTCACTTTCATCTACTCGTTCTTGTACGATATTATTATTTATTTCATGTTTAAGAATTGCTGTTTTTCTTTTTGGGAACCGTCTACTTGTATTTCCCAAGGCATCAGAAATAAAACCACATCTCGTTTCAGGATCATAAAATTGCTTCTGTTAAATTTGTAAAATAAATATTCATAAAATTGAAATAGTAAAATTAATTTATTAATAAGTTTGAAAAATTTTTTCATTGAACTCATTGCAAAAGTAAGGATACATATTAAACTTTCTCCTTCTGTAATAGAAGCTAGAAGCACCATCATATAATGGTGGATCACCTGGTTCATCAGGATCACCACCATCATTATCATCGTTTTGCTGATTTACATCATCATCATCATCATAATTTTGCTGATTTCATCATCATCATCATCATCATCATCATCATCATCATCATCATCATCATCATCATCATCATCATCATCATCATCATCATCATCATCATCATCATCATCATCATCATCATAATTTTGCTGATGTACATCATCACCGTCATCGTCAGCAGCAGCAGCAGTAGCAGCAGGATCATCATCACCATAATCTTGCTGATATACATTCTCATCATAATTTTGCTGATGTACATCATCATCATCATCATTATCATAATTTTGCTGATTTACATCATCATCATCATCACCATTATTATCATCATTTAGTTTATTGAAATTATTATTGACAAGACGACAACTTGAGACAGTAGGATCGTATCGGTTGTTCATGCGTTTTGGTGTATTAGTAAACCTGAGAAAACATGCATATTTTTAATAATAGGTTCTAATGGTTTCATCAATAATATAATTGAAATATAATAATATCACCAATTTTATTTAATAACAGTATACATAATAATATCGTGAATATTATGTTCATCAGTTATTTTTATAAATATCGTATCATAACCTAAAAACTAATTTATTATGTGAATTTGTTTTAATCAATTTACGTTATAGTTTTTGATAGATATTCATTTTTCAATTATGAAATTTAACAATAACAATTACCTTGATGTGCTGGCTGTAATGTCTTCATTTAAGCAATTTAGTTGAAATTTTTTTTTAATAGATCTCAATAAACTGGTTCGTGATTTACTTTTTATGGGCTTATATTGAGTACGATTTGTTTTTTGGTTTTCACTCATTATAAATTTGCTATTTTAATTGATCATTTGTATAATGATTAATTAATCTTGAAATTGTGAATATGATGCCTGGTCTTTATTTTTATTCGTTTATATACACGTCCATTTTCTTTAGTTTCACCAACTAGCAACGCTTTTCCATGAAAATACCGTGCATGCGCATTTGATATAGAAAGAACAAATACGTTTAACAAACGTGCATAACGTACATTTTACGTTTCAAGTTGACATCATTTCAAGCGGATGTGCATCAATAAATTACAATATTATTAATCATGTTTTATCTTTTTTGGTTTAAAGAAGATAAAAAAACATATGTGGCTAAAAGAGATGAAATCATGTCAACTGAAGAATTAATTGTAGAAAAATTTTATAATGTTAAATATGGTGAAAGATCGTGGAATGGGAAACTTTTGAGCCAATCTAGTAAGTATAACCTTAAAAAATATCGTATATGCTATTTTTCTTGTATAATATCTCAAATTAATATAATAATTTATATTTTAATTATACTTATGTTAATATATATTATTTTATACGTTGATAAAGTATGTTTTTATTTATTTACTTATTTACAGAGTTTAAAAGTGGGCTAACAAAATTGCAAGTTACCCAAGATGGTGTTTTAGCACTTCCTCATCTCCAAACTTTTAGCACAAACAAGCTTTCAAGCAATGATATTAATGAAAATAAAAAATTGAATAAAAAAATGAAACGCAGACGTGAACAAAACGTACGTGCATATGATAATGATAGTGAAAACGTCAATGATGATAATGCTGACCTTCTATCAACAATTGAAACAAAACGTAGAAAAAAACAGTCAGATGCAACTGTGGATGAATATTTAAATGTTGAAGAAAGTGAACAAATAAAAAATAAAAGTATTAAACGCAAAAGTCAACAGAACGTATGTACATATCCTGATGATGAAGACGACATTGATGATGATGCTGAGGTTTTATCAACAAGCGAAACAAAAAGTAAAAAAAAAAATATAGATATAGTCGAAAAATGTGATGATAACATTTCAAATGAAGAAAGTGAGTTGTCACTTTTCGGTATTGATAACAATCTAGAAAGTAAGTATTATAAACAATACAATTTTTTAATTTTTTGTATAATGTCGATTGTAATTTAGTAACTAATGAAATTGTAATTTCAGTAACTGATGGAATGATTAAACTACAACAACAACTTCTTAATTATTTACTATGGAAAAAGTTGGTTCAAGATAAAAAAAAAAATAACAATGGTGACAGTAGCGTAGTAACTCTTCCCAAGTGGAAAGAAGTTGACAGTTCAAAGGTAAAAATCTTTATCTACTTAAAATGAATATATTTAAAAATTTTTAACCATTTCATTCACTATACAGCTTGTTCTTTTTTTTTAAATAGTTTGTTTATGAAAAGACACATTATTAAAATCATTTTTTAGTATGATTTTACAAAATTAATACTTATATTAATATTTAACAATTTGTTATGTTTTTGTATGTATAATTTAAATTTTATGTATTTTTATTTGAACAACTAATTTTTTAAATTTTTTAAAATTGTATGTAGCAAGAGTTAATACAAGGGAAAAGAATTTGGATAAGCATATCATCTCTAGAAGAGTATGAGCAGGCAGCTGGTAATGATCCTGCTAAACTCGTTCGACTAATATTAAGGGACCTTATTGGAACAGAAACATTAAAAAACTTATGTGCTCTTGGTAGAAGAGGTGGACGAGCTGGAATCGATAGTGATGTCCGAGAAACTGTACGTCGTAAGTATAAAGTCATACATTATTTAATCAAAGATGTATACAAAAATGTCAAGTGTCTAATTTTAATATTGTTATAGAATATATTCAGGGTAAATATTTCAAGGGACGAAAACCATGGTCTCAGTTTAACGACGTCATTAACCAGATGTGCCAAAACATGAGGTCTGAAAATAAAAGAGCATCATCATCAGTTATTTCAAATTCCAGAGATGCTCAATCTGTGTCAACTGGAGTATTACAAAAACATCAACAAAAATCTGTTGTCACTACAACACCACATGATAATAGTACTTCTTCTGATACTGTTAAATTACCACAATATTCTAAAAGTAAACCTGTAACACCAGCATCATCAACTCAATGTACAACACCACATGATAATAATACTTCTTCTGATACAGTTGAATTACCACAATATTCTAAAAGTAAACCTGAAACACCAGCATTATCAACTCAATCTACAACACCACATGATAATAATACTTCTTCTGATACAGTTGAATTACCACAATATTCTAAAAGTAAACCTGTAACACCAGCATCATCAACTCAATCTACAACACCACATGATAATACTACTTCTTCTGATACAATTGAATTACCACAATATTCTAAAAAAGAACCTGTAACACCAGCATCATCAACTCAATCTACTACACCACATAATAATACCGTTCTTCCAAATTCAATTGAACCTCAACCACCACTTCAATCACTCGAGTACACTAATGATTATCAATATCCATCAAATCAATATCCAATCCGACAACAACCTGGATCATATCAACCACCATATCAATACCCAGTTGTTTATCCTCAATATCAACAACCTGGAACACATAAACACTACTACAACCACTATCAATATCCAATGCATCAACTTGGACCATTTCAGTACCCAGTTACCCATCCTCAATATTTATCACATCAATATCCAATGCAACAACATACTGAATCTCACCAACCACCTCAGTATCCTGAAAAAAATTGCCAATTTTTATCAAACCAACTCCCAGTATCAGAACCATCACTCAATTCAAAGAATACTGAAAAATCATTATCAACAGACTGGCAATCTAACTTTGACTTATTAGCTAATTTATAACATTTATTTTATGTTATTTTAAGTCATGATATTATTCCTCCATATAATTATGTCTACTAATTTAATAATATATAATTCTATTAATATTAAAAAAAAGAGTCTATTCATATAATGATATAGAAAAAATTCATAAATTAATGAATATATGTTATTGATTAACTAATTCATTACATTTATTTTATGTTTTTTGAAGTCATGATAATTATTTCACATAATATCTATGAATTTAATAATATATAATTATATTAATGTTTAAAAGAAGAGTGTATTTAATGATATTAAAAATTAATAAATTAATAAATATGTTATTGATTATTATTTAAAAATTGATAAAAAAAATTATTTTTGTATAATTATAGTATTTAACCATAGAAAATAATGGCTTAATTTTAAATAAGCCTTGATTTCGTTATTTTATATTCAATGGGTTAGCCCATTAGTTAACCCATGGATTCCAATGGTTATAAGGTGTATTTCAAGGCTCTAGAGCTGAGCCATTTCTTTCAATGCTTATTTAACTACTGGGTCAACCATAGAACATGGTATATATACGGCTTAAATGCAAGGCTTAAAAAATTCGATTTCTGTTTTCAAGGCTTGTTCAATGCTTATTTTTTTATCCCGGGTTCTCATTAACGTCTGATCGAATAACATTGAATAAGTTATATTACACATCAATCATATCGAATTTCATTGTTGTTTTTTTATTTTTTTTTTTTTGTTGTAGGACGAAAAAAAACGATGTCATACCTGTGGGCGGACCGAAAATTCATAGCATTACCTTAAATCCTGATGATTCTTCTTTGATGAATATTGTCGATTCAATTTTGGATAATGATTTTAAAAATTTAAAACCAAGTCAAATAGCTGAAGTCGACGATGATGTCATTTCTAATATCACTGAGCTTGAACAACTTGACTATGAATCTGAATCTATAGAACCAGACGAAATTCGAACCTAGTCAATTTTACAACCAACTTAAACAGATGAAGAAAACGATGATGTCATTTCTAATATCACTGAGCTCGATCAACTTGAATATGAATCTGAATCAATAGAACCAGACAAAATTCGAGATGATTCTCATGTGAACGAATCACTCAGCTGTCCCAATTCTGATTCTATATGTCGAAGCACACCAAATAGCACGTTTGATAAGGATAATTTCTTTACAACTCCGAAGAATAATTCACGGAATTTGAGAAATTCAAGAGATACTCACTATATTGATGACTCTGTTGCGAGCTCATCACAAGTGAGTCATTCAATTGAAGAATCTGTTGAACCAAATGATACTCGTGATGAGTCGGATGATGATTCCGTTAAAGATAAAAACTTCGATCCATCAAAGGAAGATTACAGTGAAACAGAGTCGGAAGATGAAAGTTATAATAAAAGACGTTCGAAATCTCATCCTTAAATACTACTGTTGATAGTTCGAGTCAAAATTTAGCTGGTTTGAGTTATTCGTTCCCCTGTCAGGCGCCTGATGTGAAAACATTGGTTGTTGATACATCAGATCAGAAAAAACGGCAACAACATTTTTGTTTTTAAAACTTAGAAAAAAAACTTAAAAAAAGTGCACAAAAATGAGCCAGCTGTGCAAGCGTTTTCTACATTAGAAAGAGGTAATATATCAAAGATTAAGCTCCCTAAGTATTTAATTTCTTAATTATTCATTGATAACTCTTTTATCTTTACAATTTCTAGGAAGCGTAGAGCGAAAAAAAATAATCGACATTATGCGTAAAAAAGGAGATGATTTGTTCGATGCAAACTCTAATTATAACGATGGACGACTTTTGATAAAATATCGCTCACATAGCAAATTTGAAAGAAAAACAGAAGAGTATATACCTTGTCATATTTGTCGTGGAAGATATTCAGTCAAAACTACCAGAAACCATCGGCGCTTGTGTTCACAAAAATCGAGCAAATACATTAGAGTAAACGCACTATTATCAAAAAAAGCTTCTGGCTTAGTGCATTCATCAGCATCAGCAACATTTCACGACAAAATTTTCCCTGTCTTACGGAATGATTCTATTACTCAGCTTATTCGATTTGACGAATTATTAATAAAGTTTGGTAGTGCACTTGGTGATAAATATAAAAAGCCTCATCAACATGACATGATAAGAGCTCGTTTAAGAATGATTAGGCGGTTAATGAATAAGCTGGAAGTATTAAATCCAGAAATAAAAAATGCTGAATCAATTTATCATGCAAAAAACTTTGATACTGTAGTTCACGCTGTGAACTTGGTAGCTGAATTAGATGAGAAGACTGAAAAACTTCATAAGCCTACATTAGCTTTAGAATTGGGAATATACATTAAAAAAATTGGCTCTTTTTAAATAGTTGAATGCATTATAAAAAGCGACGAGAAGAGAATGAAAGAAGTGCGAAATTACTTGACAGTCCATGATTTAGAATACAATGTTAAAATAAGTAGACATGCCGTTGACACACAAGTCGAACTCAAACGTCAACGCAAGAGCCCACTTCCTAATCTTGAGGATATTCAAAAATTATGGATGTATTTGGAGAAGTTATGTCACAAAGCTGTGAAGAAACTAGAAAAGGGTTATCATGAAAATGCCTGGAAAACTCTTGTGAAAGTTACTTTGTTACAAATTCAGCTGTTCAACAGAAGACGTGCAGGTGAGCTTGAGCGTATGCCGATTGCTGACCTAAAAACTGCTGAGTCTATAAGTCAACAGGATAACCCTGAATTGTACAAGTCATTATCTACAGAACATTATTCCAAAGTTGCATAATACACACGATACCTAATAACGGGAATACTTCGATGTCTTGTCCCCATATTAATCTCTAAATCCATGAACGAAAGTGTCGAGCTCATTCTTCATTACGGAGCGTGTGCTGGTGTCAACGCAGATAATCCTCACATTTTTGGAATGCCTGGTGAACTCGGTATGGGTCGACATAAACATCTTCGCACATGTGAAGTCATGAGAGAAGTCACAGACTTATGCGGCGCTGAACACCCAGAGCGTCTTCGGGGAACATTTTTGCGTAAGCATATGGCGACTAGCTGTGCTGCTCAAAATTCTGAAGAAAATCAAATTTTCGACATCGCGAATTTCATGGGTCACTCAGTCTCGATCATCACAATCATTATCGTCAGTCAGTTCCAAGTCGTGATTTGTGTACCGTTTCCAAATTTCTCGAAAGTGCTCTCGGCGTTAAGAGCTTAACACTAGTCTCTGAACCAGTCAACTTTAATCATCACACAGTAAAAAAAAGTTGGTAATTCGTTTGTAATTGGTAGACTTCAGTCGTTTGTTAAATTTTTGTTTGTTAATTTAACAAAAAAAAATTTGTAAAATCTTTTGACAAATTTTATTTGTTAATTTTACAAACAAAAAATTTGTAAAATGTTTTTACAAACTCTGTTTGTCAATTTTACAAATTTTTTTTTGTTAAACTAACTCGTAACATAATGTAAAAATAAAACAACAAATTTAATGTAAAAATAAAAAGAATATTTGAAACTCCCGCCCGTAACTATTGCGTGGAACACGCATGCGCAAAATTATGAAGACGAATGCACATGAATACAGCCGTCTTGCATACGGTCGGATTGAGTCGGACGATGTGTCAACGCTTGAAGTATTTTTTTTCTTCAAAAACAAATAAATAATTATTAAATGATAATTATAATAAATGAATAACTAGTGTTTTCAATAACTTCATCAAGTAAGTAAATTTAAAGTAATTTATAAATCCCTTCAAGATTATTTATAAATGTGATTTTATATTTTTAATTAATTCTTAATTAATAACTTCATAACAATATATGCTTGTTGACAATATTCTTGAAGCTACTCACTTGATTTAATTAATTGTTAAATACCAGGTAATATTGTATAAAAATGAATAGATTAGAAGAATTTCCTGATCAATATCAATTATCGAATGAGCAAGTGTCATCTCCATCTGTTTTTATTATTGTTTGGTATGAAAATGAAAAAAAATGGGTACAGCTATCAGAACATTTTACATATGCTGATATCATTCACAAAGGTTTATTACTTATTTATTTTGTTTAATTCACTTAAGATTTCGTTTGATTTATATATATTTTTTTTATTGTAAAGTATCTGAAATATTTGCATTACCTGACGAGCAAGAAATTGAGGTTACGGATCTAAATGAAGTTTTAATTGATAAAGATATATTGTGTGATTTCATACGTTCAAGTGGTCATAGCTTGACAATTAAACGTAGACAGAAAATAGTCAATTTGTTAGATATATGTAAGATTTTTTTGCTTTTTTATTTTATTGAAATTTTTAACTAAAAAATTGATTATTTGTTGACATTATACTATGTGATGTTTTTTCAGCTAAAAATATAGCCGCTAATGTTACACAAACTCATGGATTAAAGCATGCTGATGGTAGTCCAAGGGCTGATTTTATACCAGTACCATCAGATGAACCAATTGATGTCAATGATGACGAAGAGCCTTTACCAAAAAAACCAAAATTAAAAAAAAAAATAACTGGTGACGTGGTTTCAGCTGAAGTTAGTTGTTGAGAAATAATTTAAATTATATTTTTTTTTTTTTTTCATTTTACTGGATATCTAATTTTTTTATTTTATCAAGCAATTGAAAGAACTTCTCATAAATCACTCATATGGAGACGAAATATTTGAATCATACAATGATTTAGGATATTTAACAAAAAAATGTAGAAAAGTTGTTGTCAATATTGTGGCAAGCGAACTTTTAAAACATAAAAAAATAACCCAGAGAAATCTTTGGAATGAAGAAAAAGTTCAGTGTGCCAAAGCAATCATTGAAGTATTCCCAAAGCTTGGTTTATTAAATTTTGGTTATGTGAGTTCAATGAAAAAATTTTTCAAACTTATTAATAAATTAATTTTACTATTTCAATTTTATGAATATTTATTTTACAAATTTAACAGAAGCAATTTTATGATCCTGAAACGAGATGTGGTTTTATTTCTGATGCCTTGGGAAATACAAGTAGACGGTTCCCAAAAAGAAAAACAGCAATTCTTAAACATGAAATAAATAATAATATCGTACAAGAACGAGTAGATGAAAGTGAAATAGTTAATGATGCAATCGAATTCATGCAGACAGCAACAAAAAATCAAAAAGAATTAATTATTGAAAAAATCAAATTAACATTTAAACTTCGACGATATAAATACTTGGACGAGCGTTTTCTTGTGGTTTTTCCACGATTCTAAGATATCCCTGACCTGGTGATTATTCTTATTATTTATCAATGATAAATTATTATTCATCTGAGATTTTTCTTTATTTTATGATTTTATCCATACAGATCAACGTAGAATTCAACTTATTGTATCCAAGCATTGAGCAAGATATATTTTTAAGCTTGTATCCTGATTATATAAATGCAATTTTACATGTTTTTGCTAATGAGAAAATTAACTCGATTTCGCTAGGTACATATTGTAAAGTTTAATATTTACTCAGTAAAATAATTCTTTCAGCAGTTATTATTTAATTGAAAATAATATTTTTTTAGATTGGGATCGAGTTTCCAATTCCCTCATGCACTTGTTGCACTTATACCACCAACTGCACACGGTAAAAAATCAGCATCTAGAGATAAGCTGGTAAACATAGTTACAAAGTTGATAATTTTCCAGAAGGTATGCAAGATCTATATTAAATATGAAAAACAAGATGAAGAAAAAGATTTTTTTTTTCATCAACCCATAGATCAATTTATAGTTATTTATTTCTTTAATTTTTTTTTTTTCTGTCGATAGTCAGGAACTCCATTACAATCGCCTTTAAATCAAGGTCGTTCTCAGCCAAAATTAATTGCCATAGGCCCAACTAAACGAGCTATATCATCAATATTTTATTGAAATTGATAGCAAATTTATCTTGCTTCAAACAATCAATGTTGTCGAAGCAATAAGCTATCTTTTCAAAGCACATTATGTATTTCATGTAGATTTTCATAGTGATTTAAAAAACTTTTGGACATTTCTTCAAAATTATTTTTTCAAAATAAAAAGTAATTGCACAACCAGTGCTAAGGAAGTTTACACAAAAATTAATATTTCAAAAACAAATTTGGAATCAAATAATAATTAATAATAATAATCTTTGAGTAATCAACAGTAATTAGTTTTTAGCAATAGCTTTTTGCTTTTCAATTGAACTCTAGAATTATTTTTATTAGTAAATAATTTTTATAGTAGATTGAAATTTTATTTTATATCTTTGGAAAAAGATGATACTGTTTGGAACTTTTTAAGAAATTTTAATATAAACTTGATTATCAAAAAAAAGATATTATGATAGTATAATATTTCCAAACACTTGATTTAATATATTAATTATTTGATTCATCGATTATAATAAGCCATTGAATAATTGTTAATTTTCAATACTCAAAATAGTATAAAATTAGTTAAACAAAACTATAAAATCATAATCAGTTAAATACACTAAATATAAAAAAAAAAAAAAAAACAAATAATTGCAAGTGCAAAATTAATCTTTAGAAATTCAATAAGATTATTTTGTAAAGTAATGCACAGATTTGAAATTACATAAAAAAAAAAAATTATATCTTTCTATTGAACAAATAGAAATGCGTTTTTATTAGAAAAAAATAACTTGTAAAATTTGTAAATGAGTGAGATACAGTTTGAGTCAGTATTATTATAAGATATTAAAAACTTTAATTGTTAAAATTTTATAATTATAATTTGAAAATATTATTTAAGGTTTCTTGGGATAAAAAAATGGCTCTTATATTAATATGAGTGTTAAACGAACACTTATAGCACTGATACGCCATTTTTTTATCACAAGAAACCTTAAATTATAACTAATTTTTTTTCTCATTTGCGATTTCAACATCATTTACTTGAGGGTCCAAAATTAACATTGAGTTGTTGTTTTGGATGTACAAACATCTATCACACTTATAGTGGATTTAGAAAGCATATCGAAAAATGTAAATTAAAACAAAATAATTCATTGTTAAAGACATTTAATGAAACTAAAAGAAATGATAATATTTTGGAAAATGATTTTGATAGTAATAGTGATAAAGAATCAAGTAGTAGTAAACACAATAAAAGAGATATCGCAGACATTAAAATAGAAACTAAAAATGATAAATTTCTTGATTTCGTTCAAAATATGTATGTATTAGGGTTAGCTGATACTTCTATCAATTTAATTTTATCTCAAATACAAAACGTATACAGAAGTTACAAAGATGGTAGTGTATTTAAAAATAATACATTTTTTCAAATAAATAAAATTTCGATTCATCTACAAATTTATTATGACAAGTTTGAGGTTTGCAACCCTTTGAGTCCGAAAGCAGGTATATACAAAATTGGTGCTTTTTATTTTTCCATTTTAAATTTACCTTCACATATGCTTTCAAAATTAGACAATATTCATATACTTGCCCTCTGTTATGATTTTGATATTAAAAGTTTTGGTATAAATCCAGTTTTAAAAGTAATAGTTAATGATTTAAAAATTTTAGAAACAGATGGTATATTTATAAAAACACTTAATTCTTTTGTCAAAGGTACTTTAATATCTATAAGTTTTGATAATTTAGGAGGAGCGAAAATACTAGGTATGAATGAATCTTTTGTAGCCACGTATTCTTGTAGAATTTGTAAAATAACTATAAAAGAAGCTAAAAAAAGTGTTTCATTAAATGAAAGTTTGTTGCGAACTAAATCAGATTTTATTTCATTATATCATCAGTTAGAATATTGTAATAATGATACATTTAATTTTTATGGTATAAAAGAAAAAAATCTTTGGGTAGAGTTAAAATTTTATGATTTTGTTGATAGTTCGATTGTTGATATATTCCATGACTTTTTAGAGGGTATTTGTCACCGAGATATAAAATATGTACTTAAATATTTGATCAAGATAGGTATTGTTGATCTGTCAAATTTAAATAATAAAATATCAACTTTTGATTATGGCTTACATAATAGATCTAACCATCCATGTCCAATAGATTTAAATAAAAACGCAAATTTAGTAGGTCAGCGTGGTGCTCAAATGTTTTGTTTGATAACTTATTTACCACTTCTTTTAACTGATGAAATAACAAAATTAAATCATGAGGGTACAAAAAAATGGAGAGTTATTTTATTGTTAATAGAAATTATAAAAATTGTTTTTGCTCCAAAAATAAGCCATGATATGTTAGATAGACTAACAATTTTAATTAAAGATCATCATAGTCTCATTATTAATGAATTTAATTCATCATTGATACCACCAAGAATTCATTGGACCATGAGATACGAAAGTAAAAATGGATTTTTAAAAAGTTTCGTATACAAGTTAAAAAATTTTAAAGACATAGCACATACACTGGCTAGTCGTCATCAAAAATGTATGTTACAATCATGGAATAATAGAAAAGTTTATTGTGAAGACGAACCACAAATTAACAACACAAAAATAATATGTTTAAAGTCAAGTGAATTTTGTGATATTATTAACAAAACATTAAATATAAATTCAAATAATTATATTTCTATATGTAATAGTATTGATATTCGAGGTGAACAATTGATAATACAAAAATTTATTTGTACATCAAATACTAATAGTTTTCCAACTTTCGGAAAAATCCATATGATTTTTTCACATAATTTAAAGTTTTATATCATTTGTCAAAGTTGGAAGACAGAAGGTATTTCACCATCATGCTTAGGATACATTGTAGAAAATACTTTTGAATTAAGTATACATGAAGTTACCAATCTACCTCATACAAAAAGTTGGAATATAAACGAATCTATAGATAAAAAACTAGTTATTGTCACAGATTATTTTTTGTAAAGTTTGTAATTGATAAAATAATAATTGTATAAATGTTCATATGTACAGAGTGAATCATTTCATTGTTTGGTAATATGAGAAATAATAAAATTTACGTATCAAAAAAATATATAAATAAATATACATTAATTTTTTTGCTTGTACAAAAAAAAAAAAAATTCAACAAAAAGTATTTGTTAAATTAACAAACAGCTGTTTGTAAATTTCATTTTACAAACAAAAATTTGTAAAATTAACAAACAGCTGTTTGTAAATTTCATTTTACATACAAAAATTTGTAAAATTAACAAACAGTTGTTGGTAGACCTTATTTAACAAATAAAATGTTTGTTTAATTAACAAACGTTTTATTGGTGGACCTAAATTAACAAACTGAATTTGTTAAATTTACCAACTTTTTTTTACTGTGCAGAATACGTTGAGTGATGATCATTTAGATGGCCAACGTAATATTACAAGTGAAAATATGAACACAAGCTCATGTACACGTGTATTTACAGGTCTAACACATGTAAGAAAAAGAAAATATCCACGTAAATCTCCAAATTGCATTGACGAATGTGATACAATAACTAAAAAAGGTAAACATATTATTTTCAACGTTTTTGCAAAATGCTAATAAATTTTTTTTCAATGTTTTTTTGTTTTTAGGCAAATCAATTGTAAAAAAAAACCCGCTGGACAGAAGCTAAAAATCAAATTGCTTTAAAAATATTTAAATTGTACGTAACAACTGATGCAGTTCTTCCAAGAAGCAAAATTAAAGAATTTCTTGAAAAAATAAAAATGTTACTCGAACAGAAATCCAAATGCATTCATGGGTCAGCATTTATCGAATAAAGTATCGTAAGAAGCCAGATTCTCATATTTTCAACGAAATAAATGGGAAAGCTGATTAGGTGATTGAATACGAAGAATAATTGAATTCATTATCTTAATAATCTCTATGAGTTTACAAAAGAATTATTATTTGTGTCATACATTGTAGCATAATTTAAAGATAAAAATTATTGCATTTATGTAATATACGCAAAGATGGTCTATAAATATGTTAGTATTTAAAAAATATAAGCAAAAAGAATTATAAACACGTGTTTTATTTTTTCCCGTTAAATCAATGATACAGTATAAAATACTTCATTCAATGCCTTAATACTGCTCTAATCTTATTTTGTAATCTTAGAAGGTTTTGGTTTTTCTTAAGCAAATGATCACAGATAATTTTTTCATTATTATTCCTCGTTTCGAAAAATTAACATAAAATCTATTAAATTTGCTGAAACGGTTTTCAATAAAGTATGGTCTTAAAGAAATTGAATTACTTAAAAAAATCAAAATTTTTAAGGTTGTATAAGCTTATCTTGCTTCTGGAGGGTAGTTAAAAAACAACTGAAAACCCAGAAATATCTAATTCTTTCATTATTTCTGAATTCAAGAAATTAATGAAACTTCGATTAATATCAAAACATAATTGATTCCAGATCGAATAATTGTAAATTCTTATTATCTTTGGAATTGAATTCAAAACTTTGGTAATTAACGTCAAATTGTGATTTTCATAAGAGACGCAGTATCAAACGTCACCAATCTATCTGGCTGATACTGAACATTTCCAACGGTTTTGTAATGCCTCTAATGTAACAACTCATGAACCCTTTGTTACTGAAGAATTGTATGAGCAAAACAAGAGTTTTCAGATCTTTTGTTACAGTACGCTGTAAGGCTAAAATTTTCTTGTTTATTAAATCTAGTTTCTTTTCCGGGAATACGAACTTGGAATCTCATAAACCGTATAAGAACCGTACCGAATAGAGTATCTTTTGATTTATTTTGAAAAGAGTCTTTTGGAAATAAAGATGTTGAGCTTATCTTTCTTTATGTAGGTGACCAAAATATAATCGAAACTGAGCCTAATTTAGTTTTCCAGAAATTTTTTACCTTACAATGCCTTATCCGACAAATAAGAAAACTTCATACAGCGTGAAAATTAATTAATATTTTATTCAGAATTTTGGAGTTCTGTCGTGAAATCGTTATTTTCTTTGAAATATTCGGTATCAGATGTCACCAATCTATCCGGATAGTACTTTTAATTTCTGTTACTTTTGTACGACCTCAAACAAATACACTTAAACCCTCCGGTCAATAAATCATCTTATAGTTTTCAATGATTAAAGATTGATTTCTTGTTTAAAATTGTTCTGAGGATAGAAGTTTTATGTTTTTTATTAAGTTTTCGAACATAAACCTGAAGTCTGAAAAACATTATGATATTCGTATTTGTTTCGGTATCGCTTAGAAACGAAACAGTTCATCCGAAAATTTCTTGATCATTTGAAAATATTTAGTATTGTTATACTTCACCAGAATAAGAACCGAATAATTTAGCTTTTCAGGAATATCTAAATTTACAATCTTGTTCAAATAACTAAGAAAACTTTAGATGACGCTAGGATATTAATGATGTTTTATGAATGAATAATAAACTTTTTTTGAATCATATCTTTTTCCGGAACTATATGTTTATTAAAAAAAATTATTCTTGTAATTTTAAATCAATTTTCGGGTGAAAATAGCGAATAGTAAAATGCAATTAAATAAATAATTGAATAAAGAGTATAATTTCATAAATAATTGTCCATTTTTGAAATTGCATATTCTGCCATAGCCAGTTGTATATTCGAGAATTATTAATGAAAGAATCAGACCGACTTGTTATGGGATGATATCTTTTTTCTTAGCCAATTGTTTATTCAAAAATTATTAATTATTTATTAAAAATTTAATTTAAAATATTTAGGGGCTATGGAAACAGATGTAATCGGTTAAATAATTTTTCAAACAATTATTTTTCAAGTACTTGTCTTTTTTTGAATACCTTTTCTCTCTGTTCGAATTGTTAATTCAAAAATTAATAATTAATAATTTTAGATGTATTTGTTTATTAAATTATTTAATTTAGGTATTTTTGAATGTTTTCATCGAAAACAAACAGCTAGAAAAACAGATACACTTCTTTAACTAAATTTTTAAAGAATAAATGTATATCAGGGCGGTCCTTATTTGGGTCATGTTGGAATTTCCATTGTGCCAACCCCTCATTTTGTCTCAAAAAAATTAAAAAAATTTATGGCATGAAAAAAAAATTTTTTATTTTAATCCTAGCCACCCCCTGTACGGTGAAGTTTCCCATTTAAATTACATGGGGTTTTCTTACAAAAACATAAAAATTGATCCTGAAACGTCAATTATCCCTGGAAAAATTATTATAACATATTGAATTTAAGGGGAGGTACTTTTCGGTGAAGAGAAAAAAACATCAAAAACAATTGATGAAAACAAAAAAACGACTATAATAAAATTTTCTGGAATAACCCATATAATTTTTTTTTCTTTTTATCGAAAAGTACAGTTCTTTTCCATTGATTTGATATATTGTAATAATTTTTTCATGAACAAGCGACGCTTTATGATCAATTTTTTCGTTTCACTGAAAAAGCTCTATGTATTTTAGATGGAAAAAATTTTTACTCTGTGACTATTTAAGTTTTTTTTTTTTTTAAATATAGGGGTATGTTTTTGAGGGTCGTGAATCGAATAGTGGGGTTTAAAATTTGATAGGGTTAAGAGAAAGGGTCAAATAAAAATGGTTATTTCTGAGATAGCGTAGGAACGGGGGTAGACAGCGAAAAATAGTTCAGATAAAAAATGTAGAAAAAAAAATTTAGAATAATTCAGGTGAAATGAATTTTATTTTTAAAATTAATTTTTCCGAGATATTTGCGGTAAAAGTAGTTAATAAATCGACCGATCACGGGGGAATCATATAATAATTATCTAAAACTTCTCCTCCATTCTCCGCCGCGTTCAGCGTCGCAAATAAAAAAGGAAAAAGACCCAGTAAAGATAAAAAATAAAAACCAGTTCTACTCCCCTGACATTTTATTTTACTTCGTTTTGTATTTTTGATTTTTAATTTTTTAAATTTGTACCTCGAAAATAACAACAAAAAAAAATTATTTAAACAAAATAGTTATAAACAATTGCATAAAACCTTTAAATATTAACTTTTTTAAAAAATTTGTTATTCTATTATATAAAGAATAACGCAATGTAATTTTTAACACCAAGCTCGGTATTTTCACCTCAAAGATAACAACAAAAAAAATTATTCTAACAAAATAGTTATAAACAATTGCATAAAACCTTTAAAAATTAACTTATTATACTTTGATATAGTAAGGTCTACATTCTCATAAAAGAATATTCTTTCGATTCTCATAAATTTAATAAACTCGATGATATAAATAATTCTAATTGTGATGATGATGGTGAAGAAAAAGAATTAAAAAATAAAAAAAAATATTTTTTTGGTTCTGATAAATATAATAAATATAGCCATATCGACAATTTTAAGTCCGATAGTTATGCAGACCATTATAATGATGTTAATCATGATATTAATAATAACAATTTGTATTTTACAGAAGACTAAAGAAATTTACTGAAGATTGATGCTCTAAAAAATCAAGAAGTTTCGAAATTTAATACATTTGATCACAATCATAACCTTAGTACAAAAAAAATAGCTGAGCCTTATGAAGATGACTTGAAACTGGAATGTTGAAGTCCGGTCCAGAAGGACAGCTAGAAGCAAGTAACCTCAATATTGCTATTGATAAAAAAAATTTACAAATAATTTTAAATAAAAAAAAATTCTTTTTCCTTATTACAATTTTTTGTTCTCAGATATGGGATATCTATTGTTTCATAATTATTGAAAAATAAAGAGTTTATGAAATTGCAGAATGTTTGGAATCAATTAGTATTTTAAATTTTTAAATGCTTAAATCCCTAAATATTTTTTTTTTACTAAATCTAAACTTCCTCTACCCTCCCAAGATTATATATTTTTGTTTTTTTTTTTTATATATTTTAAATTTGTTTTTTTTTTAAATAATAATCTTTATCAAATAAGTAAATACTATTTGAAATGGAATTTATTTCATATTATATTTATATATATATAATTTGGGTACCGACAAATGTATTCTCGTTGATGATAAGACTTGACTCCAGCGAGACTCGAGCGTCGAATGATAGCCCAATTGAATATTAAATATATTATTAATATTAAAATATTCGTTTATTGATAATAATATTAACTCTTCAATATAAATTTATTATTTTACTAATAATTTTTTAATAATTAATTTTACAAAATGTTTATTCGATAAACTTATATTAATTTTACAATTTAAATTATCAGCACGTTGGCTGATGTAACTTTTGCATTTGTTCATAATATGTGACTTTGTCACTAATCGCAGTGAGTGCCACACGGCAACTTAGCAGGCAAGCAACTGATTTTACATCTTGATTCATTCGGCTTAACGATACTTGATTACTTGATCATTACCAACGTTACTTGATCTACGTATTATTTGTTAGTTGCTTTGACTAGAGTAGTCAAAGCTAATGTTATTGATATAGATAATAGTAGCACGTTACAGAATAAAAAAAAAAATTAGTTGTAATGAATATACGTTATAAATACGTTATTTAATTTTTCATTATTTACCTGTACGAAAATTAATTGCAATAGTTCAATAAAAAGATTTTTTAATTATAGAAAAAAACGTAAACACGAACACAACGTGAATGTGTTTCTCTACGTGGGAGTGATGTTTTTTTCTTGGCAAAAAAATAAAAGGACTTATCTCCCATCCAGAAAAAAAAATTCCTTTATTGCTGACATAAAATTGCCGACTTTTAGTCGGGGGAAAAAGTATACTTTTTAAAACGAAAGTGGACTTTTGTACCTCGGTTGGCAAAAGTGTTCCTCCAATAGCTTTCATTGCGTTGATTTTATGGAGTCTCCATTTTTATTAAACTTTCTCGACTTCAAACGGCTCTATATGACTGTATAAAGGTGCACAAAAAAGGACTTGACTTCAAGTAATGTTATATTTTTGGGTTTCAAGTTTAATTCCATTCTCTATGATATGATTATGAAGAAGTCGTTCGTTTCTACAGAAATCATGAGACAATATTGTGTGTTCAAAGAAACTTTGAATTGTTGTTCGATAATGATTCAGTAAAAATGTTTATCAAGTCCATCAGGTATAAGCAAATGCACAACAAAGAGATTATTCTAGTTCAGGGTAAAATTGATACTTGTTGTTTAGGATTGATATTATTCCAATAAAAATCAATTATAAATTTTTCATGTATATAATTTGTATACTCATTTTATATATGATAGAAAACGCCAATTCTGGACGTCAGTTTTAATGACCTATACTCAAAATTTTCTTTAACTACCATGGACTTGTAGCCCTTGAAAAAATATCCAATGTGAGTTATCTTTAGATTTTTTTCTTTTTTATTTTGACACTCATTGTATGAGGAATTTAATCGAAGTTTGGAATTTCGTTTTCTTTTATAATTTTTTTAGGTTTATTATAAACACAAAAAAAATTCTAGGATAAATGATTTTATATTAAAAACTTCTCAGATTTGCGGAAAAAATATTTATTTTTCTTTAATTTTATTTTTATCTTTGAAAATCATGTTTAAAATTTAAAAATCTAAAATTCAACGTTATAAAGATGGATTTTCGTCTATGATTTTTGCATTTTCATTTATCCTAGCCATTATTACACAAAATTAAACAAGTTTTTTTCATGTACAGTTTTCTCAGCTTTTCGAAAATGATAATCAAAATAAAATCAAATTAAAGACAAATCCATAAATTCAGCTTTTTGAATTTCAAACACAGTTTTCATAGATGAATTAAAAATTGAAAAAAATATAAATATTCTTTCCAAAAAGCTGCGAAAATTTTCCATATAAAATGATTCATCCTGAATTTCATTGTTTTTATTGAAATTCAAAAAAAATAATTGAAAAAAAACGAAATTTCAACTCGTTATGAAATTTCCCATACAATGGGGAGCAAAAAAAGGAGGGAGGAAAATCTAAATGAAATCTACATCGCATATTTTTTCAAGGGCTACAAGCCTGTGATAGTTAAAGAATATTTTAAAAATATGTCATCAAAACCGACGTCCAGAAAACGCGTTTTTTTCATATATATTATATATTTTATCTCCGTTCTGGGTCAATTGTATAGTTAATTATTAATAAAAAACTTGTATACTTTCATTTGTTATATATAAACAAGGTACATCTAGAAAAGAAATATTTGATAAAAAATATATATCTAAAATATAAAATTTCTCGACACGAATAAAGATATATGCATTGTAAAAAAATTTGGTATTTCTCGTGTTATCGGTAATTATTGTCTACAGTAATTAGTGGGGCGTGATCCGTATACCTAGCTAAACTCTGACAATGTCGTCAGTTGTTGGCCAGCTTTCGAGCCTGCTGACTTTCATTACAGAGTTGCTAGATGATCTGGTGGGTAAAGGGCCACGGTGTGGCGCTGAGGGAGCCATTGGGGGCCATTTTAGATTTTATAGAGGGTCAAAAAAAAAGCCAAATTCAAATGACAAAAAAACAAATATAAACATTTTTTTAATACTAATATGTTAATTTATTAATAAATGTATACTTTTTACATACAAAAATACAGTTTTCAAATAGAAAAGTCACAGCTACAGCAAATATATATTTTTTTAACGACAACAATATATTTGTATCACATTTATAAATATATATATATATTATATATATATATTATATATATATATATATTATTATATATATATATTTCACGAGCCTATTTATTTATATGTTATTTATTTATTAATATATAATAATAATGCAACCGATATTGTTACCTTTTTTTTTCTGTTGTTTTCTTTTATGTCGACTGTGTATTGTTTTTTTATATATATTTGAATTTTTGTTTATTGTCAAATCTTTAGTATTGTTGTTAATGCCGTTTCAATAGCACTTGGCTTCTTTTTTATTAAAAATTCAATTATTCGAGTGACAATAACTAAAAAATAAAATTTGTTATTTGATAAAATTATTCATTATTATAACGTCTGAAACTAGTGAAACTCGGAAAAGTGAGAAATGGAACCCAATGGCAAAGAAACATAAAAAAAAAATCTAAAAACGAGAAAAGTGTCACTTTCTGACTGTTGACCGTCGTGAATCAACTTTAACATCTTTATATAATTTATTTATTGATTATTACACATCTATAAGTGGTGTTGAAACTCCTCCTCTTACAAAGTCAACCTGCTCTAAATATTTTAATCATCATTTGAATTCTACGTTTATTAAACCGCGTACTGAGGTGTGTTACGAAAAGGAAAATAACCAAGATTCAAACGATGAATTGAATAAACATAAAAATTATATTAAAATCCATAAAAGATTTAAAAATGATAAAAATGCTTTGTGCATTGAATTTGACTTAGGACAAAATTTACCCCAACTAAAAATTCCAGCAACCGAACAATTTTATAAAAGATTACTTTGGCTTCATATTCTTAATGTAAATGTTTTTAAAGATAATAAAAATAATTATATGTGTTTCTTGAAGGTAATTTTAATAAAGCAGCAAATACTATTCGTAATTTTTTTTTGATGCAATAAATAGAGAATTGAAATTGGATTATTATAATAAAATATATTTATTATCTGACAGCTGTGGTAGTCAAAAAAAAAAAATTATTCAATATTATCATTTTTTTCATTATTGTCTCGAGAATTAGAAATTGAAATAACTCATTCATATCCCGTTCGTGGTCACTCAAACTATTCGTGTGACCGCAATTTCGGTATGTATTCACCAAAAAAAAAAAAAATGGAAACAATAGAAACAGAAGAAGACTATATAAGTATCATCAAAGATTCAAGGAATCCACCATTTATAATAATTGAAGAACAATAGATTAATTGTAAGAGATTTTGAGATAATTATACCTAAAAAATTAAACTTGCCAAAGTCAATTCCTATAAGAAAAGCAAATAACATTGAATTTTTCCGGAATGGAAGTATTGAAGTTTACAATACATATGAAATGATAAACCTAAAGTATATAATAGTTATAACTCTACAAAAACATTAAAAAATTCATTATATTTACAACTTGCAAAACCAGTTAGAATAACGAAGGAAAAATTAAAAGACGTAAAAAGTTTAATGAGATATTTGTCACCTGCAGGTATGCAATTCTCAGAAAATTTCTTTTCTAAAATACGAATTAAAACACCAAAACAGCCTAAAAAAAAAAAAAAAAAAAAAAAAAATAGCTCATACTTTTATTATTGTTAATAGCATATGTTAATTCGATAATAACTGAACACTGTCACCTTTGGCGTAATTTCTTCTCCGTATCTCGCAATTCGTATATTGCATAAAATGGCTGAAGATGAAATTAACTTGTTTCTTAAAGCCGCTAACGCAATTAAAAGCGATTCACATGTAGATGATCTATTAACAGGTGCTGATAGTCTAGAAGATTTATTATAATTGAAAAACGAAGTAATGATGATGCTTAAACGTGGTGGTTTCAACATACGACAATGGGCCTCAAACAAAGCTAGCGTTCTTAAAAATTTAACAGACAAAACGTCGATTCTCATCTATTAATGGATAAATCTTGTACTTTAAAAACTCTCGGCATTTCATGGTGCACCCACAATGACAAATTAACTTTGAATGTGATCCAAAAATAACTGAACGAAAAATTTTATCGGAAATAGCAAAGATTTTTGATCTATTAAAATTAATGTTTTCTCTCAGTATGTACAATCCATACAACAATTTCACACTGTACAAAACATAAAAATAACCGCTATATTAATTATTGAGAAACCAGTCGACATACAGTTGCATGGGTTTTGTCACGTTAGTCAACTAGCTTGCGGGGCATGTCTATCTTCGTACGACTAGTTTAAAGGGTGGGGTTTCATGTCAAATAATCTTCGGAAATCAACTGTTACTATTCCAAGATTACTACTTTCTAGATTATACCAAGAAATTGAATTAGCATAACAAATTAGTATATTGCATTGCAATATTGATAAATTTACTTTTTGAAGTGATTCAGAAATTGTTCTACATTGATTGAAAGCAGAACCATATAAACTACAAACATACGTAAGCAATAGAATTATTGAAATACTAGAAGATACTGTAGATATTCCATGGAGTATATGTACCTTCAAAAAATAATCGAGCCGACGTGTTGTCGAGAGGTGCAACTCATTTTCCCTGTGGGGACGGATGTTCTGTTTAATATTATAGTAGTAGGGAAACAGGGCCGATTCTATTTCATCCCTTAAATAATAAATTAATTAAGGGTTGAAAAAAAAATAAAAAAGAGTTAAGGGATGTTTTAGGGGTAGTAAAAGTGATGTGTAGGAGAGATGTTAGTGAGGTAAGAGGGGTATTGAGATGGGGGGTTGTAGCTAAGATGGGGGGATGTTGGATTGCGAGTATGGAGATGGGGGGATAGGGGGTCGCGAGTATGGAGATGGGGGTCGGGGGTGGTATATGATGTTGGTCATTAAAAATTTTTTTGTTGATATGATGAAATTTATTTTTTAATAATCTATGTATAATAAAAAAATTGTTTATGAAAAAATAAAATAAAATAAAAAATATAATAAAATATGTTTGGATGACCCTGACACGTGAACCCAAAATATCAAGTTACGCATTGAGTAACTCAATGCGTAAATATATATATATATACATGCGTATGCGTAACACAGGGCCCAGCAGACCACGTGTTGTATAACGTATATAGTGTTTTCACAATTTGACTTTTTTCTTTTAACAAAGAATTTAATTGTGGGTCCATATATATACATTTAAAATATATATTTTAAATATATATATATATATTTTTTTTTTTTTGATGACCCATAAAATTAAATCTGAGGAAAAAATAAAGTTGACTATTTTATTTTTTATTTTTTCTCTGTCTAGCACTGCTTGCTGCTAGGGCAGAGTCAAACTTTTATTACTTCTTAAATAAACAAGTGCATTAGACTCTATATATGCTATATGCATAATAATTATTCGTTTTAAAAAAATTTTTCTTTGTCAATCCCAATAGAAAAATATTTTCTTTTTCATTTTTTTCATTGAAATAAAAAAAGTATATTTTTTTTTTGAGGGTTTCAAAAATATTTAACTCAATGACACCCTCAGTTTATTCAAAACGGTTTGTTGGTGACAGTCGAAGAAAAAAGAAAAAAAAATGGTTCAATTAATAAGTGAAATACGAAAATTAAATAGAGAAGTAAGTATAATGAGTATTAATAATTCATTTATTGTTTTATTACTGTGCAAAACGGAATGTGTTTTTGTTGTTTAAGTGATTTTAATTATTTATTATATCTATTCTAGAGTTTGGAATTACTGAATACCATGACCGCTATTGAAAAAGTCTTAAAGTTATTTCAAAATAAAAATACTGCTAATGAAATTGTTTTTTTGCCAATTAGTAAAAAAAAACTGTTTGAAAAAATAAGTATTCTATCAATTTTTTCTTGGCTCGTTATTTGGAAATATTGAGTTATTATATTTTATTTTGTATAATTTATTTTTCTAGTGTCGTGAAATACAAGCTCAATATACAGAACAAAATAATTAAAAATGAAGAGTTGCAGTGTAAATTTTATGTAGATATAGATGATGAAATTAAATTTATAGAGCGCCAAGTGAGTGTTATTAAATAATTTTCATTCTTTTAAAAAATGTGTGACAATTATAAATCATTATTATTTTATATTTTAGCGTCAAATACTCCAAATGCATTTAAATGTGGTCCGTAGAGTGATTCACACCTTCAGGAAAGACAGTAAATTTGATTATTCAAGAGAGTTTGATGAATGCTCTAAGTTTTCATTATTTTTAATATATTAAATATTACTATTTGATAAGATTTTTTCAATTATTGATTTTTACATTTAAGATACAATTTATTGCTGAAAAATATGAAGACAATAGACAAACTTCAAGTTTAATGAGACAAACACTAAAAATGCGAGAAACGTTACGTCAAATTGAGAAACGAGAAGAAATAAAAAAAGAACCAAAATGAAGACAGAAAAGTTTAAAAAGAAAGCGTGATATTGAAGATGTAGAAATAAATAAGATAAAAGAAGAGTTAAAATGTCCAAGTGAGTATTGAAACAAATAAATAATAATAATATTAGAAGATTTATATCTTTTATAATATATAAAAATAATTTTTATATTTCAGGAAAATCTAAACGCATAACGAGTGCCCCATTTCGGTTAAAGGATTTTGTGTGCGCTAAAATGTGATTTTATCGAATAATTGTGTGTGTGTGTGTGTTATATTAATAAGAAGTAAAATATAAATAAGTAAAGACAACAAAATTTTTTAATGTATTATTTTTTCATTTATTCAATGTATTTTTTGAACTTACGAAGTTTTTTCAATATTTCTTTATTTTTTATATATTTGATAATCAGTTGTTTTTTTAAACGTAAATAAATTTGCATTCATTTAATCCGCCTGTGTATGAAAATTTAACACGTCCATTTCCGATATCTCTGTTGAAAGACTCATAGTCTGGAAGATTGTTTAAAAGAACATCAACAATCCTTTTTGGTACTCAAAATTCTAAATTATCGTCAACTTTAGCAATTATGCTGGCTCCATACTTGATTGTTACATTTCTTAAACCGGTGAGTGAATATTGTTTATTTAACTCGAGATCTTTTATTTTAATTAGAGTTGATTGATTTCTGCGACCATCATGTTTGGTAACTTCATTTAATGCAGCAAAGCAATCCATTTTCTGTAAATAAAATTTATTATATATAAAATTATTAAAAAAACTACTTTTTATAAAAATGAATAAAAAATTTTTTAAACAGTTTTAATGACAAAGCATAACTACCTTAGTTGAGTAGAGTTGAGTTTGCACAGATATTAATTGTTCAAAGTTTTTTTAAGACTGGTACATTTTACTCAAATAATTAGCCTTTTATACAAAATCATAAGTAAAGTTTTAGGACATGGAGGGTAAGGGGTAAATGAATTTTTACTTTAAATTGTTTATAGAAATAACTCGATATTTTTTTTCTTAGATCATAAATCTAATTTGATTTTGTTTATTTTAAGAAATAAAAAATTAAATATTCAAACTTTATAAACAAATAAAAAATTTTTTTATTATTTAAATTCATAGAGCTATAATTTTTTATTACTCATGATATCAAATAGTATATTATGTATCAAGTGCGAATAGTAGGTAGTTCACGCACAAGCATGAGAGATGAACAAAGATGAGAGAGATGAACGAAGGAGAGGGGATAGCGAGTGAATGTTGAAGCAAAGGGGAATCGGAAGACGAGCCGCAGGCGAGTCTGAGATTCCCCTGAGCTGAGACATTCACGAGCTCCACTCTCCTGTACTGAGTGAAATCTCTTCATGCGAGTGGTGAACTACCTACTTCGCACGCGGTACATACGCTATTTTTCATTACAAAATTAAGAAAAATACAAACAAAATAAATTACCATCGCGAAATTAATCGGGCTACAATACGGGTCCAGGGGTGCAACCCCTGGCTGGGTCCAGGCGAGTAGCCCTGGCGAGGTCCAGGGCGAGCAGCCCTGGCAGGTTTGAAGGGCGGAGCCCTCGTGGGGGGGTCAAACAAACAAAAATAAAAATTAATATGATTTAAATAAAAAGAATTTAAAAATTAAAATTATATTACAAAATACAAAATAACAATAATTTATTATTATTATTATTATTATTATTATTATTATTATTATTATTATTATTATTATCCAATTTCAATCTCCTTATTAATATTCATATCACAAATTACCATAAATCTATAAAAAAAAATTTAAAAGAAGAAAATTAAAAAGAATTTAAAAATTAAATTATACTGATAATACTTAATCATTTGGCTTTGTTTGAATTTAAAAAATAACGCACTTAGCAAGACAACAAAGGCAACCAAAACAAGAAAAAACTTGTGGTAAACACACAGACGACTCTATTTTTTACACACACATTTACTCTGCACAATATTATCAATTTCGACCACCCGATGACGCCACTTTCGGGGCCCTATTTTATCGACATTTAGAGATTCACACATTATTTTGGAAATTCACACATTATTTTGGAAATTCACGCATTGTTTCAGCCTTAAAAAATGTGTGAATTTCTTTATCGACATACTAATCTATAGTATGCCTGAACCACTACTTTTATTAACAGAATTCGATGCGAATTAGGGGTATTTTTCTTAATAGTGTAACGAAAAATAATTTATTATGTCAAATTAAGTCGACCGCAGACTATAAAAATATTCGAACAACAATTATTATTAATAAATAAAAAATCAAACTGCGTTCCAGTACCAGGGTAATATAAAGAAGGTAGAATGTTTCGCTCACTCGAGTTAGAAAATAGTTTTCCTAAAAGATATACTATTGGGCCCGTTCGGTGACACCCTTGGGCTAGCTAAGAGGACCGCCCCCGCTAGAGCACCAGTAGAGCACCCCTAAACGGCGGAGAGAACTGCCCCTCTGAGCGCCATTAAACTGCTTAGAGATCCACCCCCGCTTGGGGTAGGCCCAAAAAAGACGGCCATTATTTTCAAACGAGTACTCTTTTCCATTTATAATATCCGGCTGAGAAATTCATTTTATTGACTTGTTTAAATTTGTTCTTTGTTTAAAAAAATTTTTTTCTCACTTCATGACCATAAAATAAAATAATATTTATAATATTTATAATATTCTTTTTTTTAAGTTATAAATTAAATCGTTTATTTAGAAAAATTATGTCACGGTCAATCACAAAGGCAATAATTTTTTATTTCTTATGAAATATAAATAATTTTTTATTTTTTCAAATATAAATAATGTGGCTAATTATTTTATTTCAAGTTAACCAAAAATGTTCCATTAAAATATTAAAACTATAATAATTTTTTAATAAATAAAATATAACCGTTAGCACTTTGTTTACAAAAATTCTATGCATCATTAAAGTTGAAAAAAATATTTCAATGTTCATGGACATAAAATTTATTCTGAGAAAAAAATTATAATAATATAATATTAACAACAAGTCTTAATCTCAATCATTAGTAAAAAATCTTTTGACTGTTAAGCATCGTTTTTAAAAAAATTTTAATTGATAAAAAATGGATTCAAGCAAGTGTAAACGGTTAATAAAGATAATGAAAAAAGCTTGTAGAGTGATTAAAACACGAAATAAAATTGAAGAATGGATTAAATTTGGGAAAAAAAATATTAAATTATTAAGAAATATGTTAAAAGTATGGACTTTATCTCATGGTCAAAAAATTCAAATCCAAACCACAATAATACAATTACAATCAATACTTGAACAAATGAAAGATAAAAAAAAGCTGGTACTGGAATTGGTAATAGAAAATTAAAAGATAGAGTAAAGTGGGTCGATGTAGACTCAATATTTCAAGAACGCATGCGAACTGGTGTAGTTATAAATTTTAAACACATAGATTTACGATATTTTTTAAAAGATTCTAAAAAAATGACTACTATTCGCATAAAAAATATATTAAAAAAAGAAAATAGTTCAAAAGTAAATGGCATATTATTACAAAATAGTATTAAAAAATTCTTTTGTGACTGTTTGCATGATAATAGTGAAGTAAAAAAAAAAAAAAAAATTCTCACCCAAAATTGAGCGTTAAAAACACGGATTTTCGCCCATTTTTCATGCCTTTTGATTTATCCTAGTCGTTTTTTCAGAGAACCCAACAGGTTTCAAGACGTTATCTATGTAAAATTTACTCAGCTTTTCAAAAATGATAACGAAAATGAAAAAAATTTAGGGGCAAGGTCATAAATTCAGCTTTTTAAATTTTAAACATGATTTTCATAGATAAAAAAAAAATTGAGAAAAATATAAATATTTTTTTCAAAAAGCTGAGAAAATTTTACATATAAAATCATTCATCCTGAATTTTTTTTGTTTTTATAAAAAACCGAAAAAAATTATTGAAAAAAACCCAATTTCAAATTTTGATGAAATTCCCCATACAATGGGGGTCAAAATAAGGGGGGGAAAAATCTAAAAAAAATTTACATGGCATATCTTTCCAAGGTCTACAAGCCTATGATAGTTAAAAATTGTTCTGAGGATAGGTCACCCAAATCGCCGTCCACAATTGGCGTTTTTGCTCATATATTGAAATGCCTCAATTTATAAAAAATGAACGTGCTGTAATAAATATACACAATTATGATGAATATTGTTTTTTATGGTCAGTAACAGCAGCATTACATCCAGCTAAAAATAACCCTGAACGTGTAAGTTCATATCCAGACTTTAGAACTATACTAAAATATGAAGGCATTCGATTCCCGATTGCATTAAAAGATGTACCAAAATTCGAAAAAATTAATAAGTTATCTATCACTATCTATGCGATAGAAAGTGAAAAAATAAAAGAAATAGTACCTATTTATTTGAGTCAATTTAATTCAGATAAAAACACAATCCATCTATTAATTTTAAATCAAGAAGCTGTCAATAAAAAAAATAATAATACGTATAACACTAGTAATAATAACAATTTTATTGATGATAATATGATGGTGATAATGATGACAATAATTTTAGTGACATTTGTGAAAGTGATGTTGACAACGAAAAAGAAAAATTCCAAGCGAATTTTCAATTTGCTTTGATTCGCAATTTATCAAGATTAGTAAGTTCACAAGTATCAAAAAATGGACATAAATTATGGTTGTGTGATCGATGTTTATGTCATTTTAAAAATCAAAAATCTTATGAAAATCATTCCGATGATTATTTAAACCAAAATACTGCCAGAATGATAATGCCAGATCAAGAAGATAATATCTTAAAATTTAAAAATTATAAATTTAAAGAACCAGCACCCTTCTGAATCTATGCTGATTTAGAATGTATACTTCGACCAGAAGCTAATGAAAAAGATTTACATATACCATATAGTGTTGGATATTATTTACATTGTACATATGATAATTCAATATCTAAATTTGTATTCAATCGTAGTGAAAAATGTATAGAGTGGTTTGTTTATGAACTTAAAATGATAACAAAACAAGTGAATGATATTTTAAATATTCCGATTCCGATGGACAAATTAACTTTTCAACAAGAAATGAATCTTTGTTTATCAAAAAAATGTCATATATGTGAAAAACCATTGTTAAATGAAGACTTGATAACAAGAGATCATTGTCATATTACTGGTCGCATTCGAGGCTTAGCACACTCAAATTGTAATTTACAATATCAAAATAGCCATGTAGTACCAATTTTTTTCCATAACTTAAGTGGTTTTGATAGTTTTTTTTATTATTAAATCATTGGCTAATCAGTTTGAAGGTTCAATAAAGCTTTTACCAATAAATGAAGAAAAATACGTATCCTTCACTAAAGAAGTTAGATATAAAAAACCAAATGCTTCCGAATATACTTGTATACATTTAAGATTTCTTGACTCATTTAAATTTATGCCTAGTAGTCTTGACAAGCTTGCATCTTATTTAGATGATTGCGATAAAAAAATAACTCGAAAATATTGTAATAGCGAAGATGAATTTCAGTTTTTTAAACGAAAAGGTGCTTACCCTTATGAATATACGGACTCTTTTGACAAATTGAATGAAACATCATTACCATCTAAAGAAAATTTTTTTTCCAATTTAAGTAATGAAAATATTTCGGATGATGATTATGAACATGCAATAAAAGTGTGGGATACATTTAAAATTAAGACATTAGGTGAATATAGTGATATCTATTTGCGAGCTGATGTGCTTTTATTGGCTGATGTTTTTGAAAATTTTCGTAAAAACTGTATGTCAAATTATGGTTATATGGTTATAATGTACTATGGTATAAATAACCTTTATGGATATTCAATGATGAATTATTTACCATACAAAGAATTTGAGTGGGATGATAATAAAAATATTAATGTTTTTTCAATTGCAGATGATTCAGACATAGGATATATATTAGAAGTAAATTTAGAATATCCTGAAAATTTATTTGAAGATCATCGTGATTTTCCTCTTTGTCCTGAACATCTGGTTCCACCAAACTCGAACAAGTTAAACTCATGAATACTTCATATCCAAAAAAAAATTATGTTATCCACTATAGAAGTTTAAAACAATATTTAAGCTTGCGTATGCAATTAACGAAAATTCATAGAATATTAAAGTTTAAACAAGCTCCTTGGTTAAAAAAATACATTGATTTTAATTCTTAAAAAAGACAAGAATCGACTAACTCATTTAGTGTGTTGATATTTAAATTATTAAATAATGTTATATATGGTAAAGCTATAGAAAATTTACGTGAAACAAGAGATGTAAAAATGATAACGAAATGGGATGGACGTTATGGGGCAAAATCATTAATAGCAAAACCAAATTTTCATAGTAGTATAATACTCGGAGAAGATCTTGTTGTTATTGAAATGTCTAGAGTAAAAATAAAATTTGACAAACCAATTTATATAGGGTTTTCAATTCTTGATATTTCTAAATTTTATTTATACGATTTTCATTATGATTATGTCAAAAAAACTTACGGAAATTACGCTAAACTTTCATATATGGTTACAGATGCTTTGGCTTATTTATTCACGGTGCCAGATATTTATGAATGTATGAAAAAAAATTTAGAAAAATTTGATACAGCTGATTATCCAGAAAATAATATTTATAATATGCCATTAGTAAATAAACGAAAAATTGGAGTTATGAAAGATGAAAATCAAGGTAAAATTGTTACTGAATTTGTAGGTTTACGTGCAAAAGCTTATAGCATGAAAATATTGAATGAAGATAAAATTATAAAAAAAGCCAAAGGCGTAAAACGATCTGTGATGAAAGAAATTGAATTTAACGACTATAAAGAGTGTTTATTTAATCATAAAAATTTAATTAAAAAACAATATTTAATTTGAAGTAAAAAACATATAGTTCATACGATTTTACAAACAAAATTAGCATTAAGTTGGCAAGACGATAAAAGAATTTTATTGCCAAATTCAACAGATACTGTACCATGGGGATATAAAAAAATAAATAATACTTGAATATAATATATAATTGGTTATTTATTTCTTTAATACTTGTATATGTTTTACATTTTTTAATACATTTATTTTATTAATATAAATATTATTTATTTGTCATTTTTTTTTCTAAAAAATGTATCGATGAAAAATTTTTTGTCATTATTGTTGGAAATTTTTCTATTAACCATTGTTTCATTTTGTACACATTTTCAAGAGCACAATTATAATTTTTACAAAGTGGATGCATTTAAGCGTGTGAAAGAGGTGCTTTTGCTTCCATTTTACTGAATTCTGGAGCACCTAATTCTTGTAAATTAAATACGAATCCATTATTTGTTCCTTCCCATACACGACTTTCAAATTCAATAAGAGCTTTCATTGATTCACCATTTACTATAACAGGTCCATGATTAGCTACATAAACTTCTATTCTATAAAAAATATCTTCATAAGGCGTGTCACCAAAACTCCAAGGTATTCCATGAACTTCCGATTCACCCCTTAAAATTTCATATTCTTCTTGAAATATGAAACAATTATCTTTCCAATTTGTATTGTCAGATTCATCATTTAATTTTAAGATCGCCAATTCTTTGAATGGAAACGAATCAAAATTATGAGGCTCCCAAGTCCCTTGCACATCAAGAAAACGAACTATGTCTTTATTTTTTCACTGAACTGTTTACGATCAAATCCAAATTCTGACTGATTGCATTCACAAGTAAAAGTATATTATAACATGAAAATTCCCACTTTCAAAATTAAAAATGTAATTATAGATCAGTTTTATCAATCCAAGAATTATGTTGTAAATCAAATCCTAAGAATTTACATAAATATTTATTTCAACGTTTTATTAAAATTTTTTCAACAAGATAAATATCTGAATAATTTACTGAAGTTAATTCTTCTTCATAAAAACCTCTTTCAATTGGATTATTTTCATAATCTATGAGTTTATAGGTTATAGGATCAGTGCTTTTGACTTCCTTGACAGTAAAAATTTCAGTAGTAAAATTTGGAGTATATCCTTTCTCAAAAACATTTTTATATTTGCTTATACGAACTTTATCACCGACAAAAAATTTATTTTTTGGTTTTCTATTAATTTGAAAATTTTTATAAATATTAAGCAATATATTTTTTTCATTAGCTGAATTAACATCTATTGGTTTCATTTTTATTGTTCGATGTTTTGTATTATTATATTGTTGAAATAAATTCAGTAATATTTTTTGCCATTTATAAGAACCTTGAAGAGTAAATTTTTTCCACATTAGATTTTTTAATGTACGATTGAATCGTTCAACAATTGATGCTTTTTAATTACTATATGAGTGATATAAATGTATGTTATATATTCTTTCATTAAGGTTTGGTATTCTTTATTCCAAAATTCTCGACCTTGATCAACCATTAATTTTTTAGGAATACGTTTTTGCATTAGTACAGATTTCATAGCACTCGTGACATCTTTACCATTTTTCGACTTTACAGGAATCGCCCAAGCATATTTTGAAAATATATCTATAATTGTAAGTAAATATTTATAACCATTATTCTCAGAGGAATAAGGAATCATTTCAACAAGATCAGCTTGCCATGTTTCGTCTAGACCCCTTATATCTACATGGCGTCTGATATAATTTCTACGAGCTGGTCTGTGAAGCTCTTCAGCTACTTGCGCTTTTTTGTTCTCCATTAATTATTTCTTTTAATTCTTTTATTTAAAAATCAATTTCTGAAATATTGATTGTATTTTTTGAATTTTTGTCAGAGTTTTCTCGAATATTATTTTCTAAATAGAACAATTTATTTTTTAAGTTTTCTGTGAAAATTTTCAAGTCTTGGTTACCTTTTTCTAAAATATTTAGCTTATTTTCTATATTTTGTAACGAGCCAGCAAAGATTTGATTTTCAATTTTAAAATTTTTATCCAAATTTTCAATTGAATTTACGATTGAATTTTTGTTTTCATTCAATTCAACTACTTTTTTAGCAAGCTGATATATTACATCAGCATTACGTGTTGCAAGGTCTTGTACTGATTCGATACTAATCGATTGATTATTTTGATTAATTTTTAAATCAGATTTGAGAGAATCTATAAGCGTACTATTAGTATCAGCTGTACCTCTTAAAGATGTCGTTATTTGATACAAAGCTCGTGTTTCTTCTTTCACAATATTTCTAGTCACTTTCACTGATGCAGCATCCGTATATGCTACAAGATCGGCTATATTACACAATCTTCGATAATTAATATCATAATGACCATCTCTTGTTATTTTAAAGCCTTCACCAGGAGGTTCACGTGTGCCTCTATCTTCTATTTTACTTTGTATTAATTGATGCCCGAAAACATCGATACTTATGTTTGGTTGACCGATGAATGAGAACTGAATAAATTTGTTTAATGTACATTAATTAATAGATTATTTCAGACTCCTATAATTCTTCAATGATTGAAATTATTTCATTATCATTTCCATGATTTCCAGCTGCTTGAGACGCTATTAAAAGTCTAAGATGATTAATTAGTTCGTTAGGATCATCCCAATAGACATAATCAATTGCAGAATTCCCAGTTGTTTTGAATTGAGGTATACCTGAACCTCGATGTGTCATGGATTTAATAAAAGGTGCAATGTATTTTTTATATTTTTCATTTTTTTCAGTTCGAAAATCACTTTTAGGATCATAAAATTTATGGTGATTATTCGTTAATTTTATCATTTCAATAAAATTTTTCTTATCATCATTGCTGATCAATGACGTTTCAGGATTGTTTTTAAATAATAACTCTAACAAACCTGGTGTTTCATGATATACAGTGTTACCAATATGGATTTTATTGTCTTTAAAATCAATTTTCGAATCTCCAAATTTAAGCATATTGTCTTTTTTCAGTTTCCGAATACTATATCCACTATCTACAGACTTTTGATTGTTCAGTTTTTTCAAATATTCTTGAATTTTAATTGGTGATAATGTTTTTTTCATAGGAGTAGATTGAATTGTCTCACTTAAATTATTATCAGAATCTAAAGCACTTGCAAATGATGAATCGGCTATTTCATCTTCTTGATAATTATCATCTTCATCATCGGTCAATAAATCATTATCATATTTTTCAACTTTTGTAATTTCAATTGGTAACTTTGTATACTCATCTTTGATTTCTTGTTTTACATTATTTTTATTATTTTGATTATTATTTTGATTATTATGATTTGATGCTTCAACTAATTTCTGAAGTGGTGTTACAATAGGTTTAAATACATTGTTTGAAATATCATCTGATGCTTCTTGTCCTAATTTGAGAATTTTATGCTTTTGTCTGATAACATGACTGGCTTTAAAAATTTCACTTAATAATTTTTTCTTTTCATTCAACTTTTTATTGTCCATATTAATGGTCATTTCTTGACATCTATGACAATACTATTGTTAACATAATATTTACTCTGATTTTATACTTATATAACAATCGAAGCCTTTTCTATATCGACCATTATTAAGTTCACTATCTTTATCAATTACAATAAATCCATGTTTGTCATCTTTTCAACATGCGTAACATAAATTTTTGAATTCTGTGTATGTCATATCTGTATTTACATGATCAAAATATATTCGTTTTAAATTAAGATCATCTTGTTTGAAAAGAACTAAAAAATTTGTATTATCTCTAATTAAATGTTTAGGTATTCGAGCGTAAGTTTGACAATAATAAAAACAATCTACGTCTTGATGTCTACCCATACAAAAAAAAGCTCTAATATTATCTTGTTTTTCACATGAAACATCATCAAAAATCATGACAGAGTTTGGTTTTGTATCTTGAGGTCGAAGTACTTGTTCATGCTCATTAAAAGGAAAATAATTAATACCTTTTACTGATTGAAATAAATTTTCTAAAAGTTTATATTTTGGTTGATTCAAAGACTTTGAATAAACGTATACATTTTCAAAACGTAATCCATTTTCATGTGTAATTATTGCGAATAAGACATTCGTTTTTCCGATACCACTTGGAGCACAAAAAAATTGCTCGAACACTATTTGGTAATAAATCTCCATGCCTTTTTTTCTTTTTTTCAGCATTATCTTGAATAAATTCATCGAAATTTGTAACTGGTAATTTTTTATTTTGTTTATTAAATTTCATTGTGTAAGTTAGAGCAAGTCTTGTTTATTACTGAATGATATAACTATAAGTACTTGTTCTTATAATCTTTTTCATCAGTTACCTTTGAACTATGATTGAGCATAGACGTCAAAAAGGAAAAGGCATTGTGAATAAAATTATCAATAAACTTCCTTTTGAGTTACATCTTCCAAAATATAATTATTGTGGTCCTGGTACTAAGTTATCGAAAAGATTAGAACGAGGTGATCAAGGCATAAATCCATTAGACGAGTCGTGTAAAGAACACGATATACAATACGAAAAAAATAAAGATAATTTAGTTGCTAGACATCAGGCTGATAGAGTACTTGCTGAGAAAGCTTGGCAACGTGTACTTGCTAAAGACTCTTCTATAGCCGAAAAAGCAGCTGCTTGGGGAGTAACTAACGCTATGAAAGCAAAATTAAAAATGGGTATGGCATTAAAAAAGAGAAAACGAACCAAAAAAATAACAAAAATAAAAAAAAAAGACCTTCGGTATCATTAAAAAAAATTATTAGCTTAACAAAAAAATTAACTCAACCTGGTAGCGATCCTATAAAATCAGTTATAAAAGGAGCCCGTGATGCTGTAAAAAAGTCTGGTGGTAAAAAAAATGTTCGTTTACCTCGTGTTTTACCATTACCAGCTAAAATCGGTGGTTTTTTACCTTTTTTAATGCCTGTTTTTGCTGGCCTTAGTGCTGTGGGTGCTTTATCAGGTGGTGCTGCTTCAATAATGAAAACTATCAATGAAGCAAATGCTGCTGAAAGTAGACTTGAAGAAAATAAACGTCATAATGTAAAAATAGAATCAATTGCTTTGGGAAATAATATGTTCTTACAACCTCATAAAAAAGGATTTGGTTTATTCTTGAAACCATCAAAAAACGTGTAAAGCTACCACACCGAGCCTTGACCGATATTAATCTTATAAAATATGAAAAAATTTTTGAAATTCCAAATTTCCGTAGTGTATTTATGAGAAATGATTTACCTAAATCAGGGCCTAAAAAATATGAGTCATCAATTATTAATCTTGATGATAAAGATGCTCCTGGAACACACTGGGTTGCATATAAAAAGGAAAATAATGAAGTTATTTATTTTGATAGTTTTGGAGATTTAGGTCCTCCTGAAAAATTAAAAAAATATCTCGGTGTTGGTAGCATTAAATATAATTATAAAAATTATCAAGAATATGATACAGTCATATGTGGTCATTTATGTTTGAAATTTTTATCTGGACAATTATAAATACATACGTTCATTTAATATTGACATTAGTCATGACTGATTCGTTCACATTAACACTTTCCGGAGCCTCTTCTATTTTAGAAGCTCAATATTTTCCACCAATTGAATTATCCAAAAACAATAGTTATGCTATGGGCCTCGTTGAATCGCTAACATTCAATTCAATACCAAATATTGATGAGTACAATAATAAATTTTATGTGGGTGATTATGTCGTTACTTTACCTACTGGTAGTTATGAAATTGAAGATGTTGAAGATTATTTAAAGAAAGAATTACCAGAAATTTCTCTAAGTATTAACGCGAATACTAATGAATTGTGTTGTGAAATATTGTGTAACAAGTATATAAATTTCCAAGAAAATAATACAATAGGGAGATTGCTTGGATTTTCATCACAATTATTTACTCCTAATGTCTTGCATAAATAGGATTTGACTGTTACTATTATAAAAGTTAATGCCTTACGTATTGAATGTAATATAACAACTGGTGCGTATATGAATGATCGGCCAGTTCATACGATTCATGAATTTTTTCCTAGTGTTCCAAAAGGATATAAGATTATAGAAGTACCGTCTCATGTCATTTATCTTCCAATCGCCGTACAAGCAATACACAATATTCAATTAAAAATTGTTGATCAAGACGGAGACTTGGTAAATTTTCGAGGAGAAACTATAACAATTCGTCTACATGTCAGACGTTTATAATAATAATAATGGGAATTGTGTTTAATAAAAAAATTATCGGATATAGTTATAAAAATCAATCGACATGCCAAAAGTCAAGCAGTCTAAGAAGACCTTTGAAAGTGATAACACGTCCGAACATTCAGTTTCTCAAAAATCTCGGTCTAAAAATGAAAAAGAAAAAGTAAAGATACAATTTTGTTGTTTTTTGTGCTTTCTACCATGGAAGAAATTTTAAATATCCCAAGACCAATAATTTTCGATGAGTCAGTTGCTCATTATGAGCATCATACTCATTTACCTTATGGTGCTTCAAAATTCAACAATAGTGACGAAATAAGAATCGGAGTTCAACATTAAGATCTGTGTTTATTACCAAGTAAAAGTTCAATACATATAACAAGAAAATTTACAAAAACTAATGGAAATGCTGTAGCTGCTACAACAACTCTAGTCAAGATGTCAATTGCTCATATGTTTGAAGAAATCCGATATGAAATAAATGGTGTTGAAATTGATCGTAGTAAAAATGTTGGTCTTACTACTTTAATGAAAGGATATGTATCATTTAATCCTAATCAAAATTCAATTTTAGAAAATGCTGGATGGATTGATGATACTAAAATATTTGATGACAATGGAAATTTTGATATATCAATTCCATTAAGTATGATATTAGGTTTTGCTGAAGATTATCGTAAAATAATTATTAATGCCAAACATGAACTCATTCTTGTAAGATCAAATACTGATACCAACGCATACAAACAGACAGTTGTTGCTACTGCTGCTGATGGTGCCGCTGCTGTTGCTGAAGAAGTGAAAATTACTTTAGAAAAAATTGAATGGATAGTACAATATATACGAGTATCAGATAAACAAAAAATTCAACTACTTAATTTTATTGCAAAAGATCCATCTATAGCAATGAGTTTTCGTACTTGGGAACTGTATGATTACCCATTACTACCAGCAACAACAAAGCATATTTGGAGTGTAAAGACATCAACACAACTTGAAAAACCTAGATATGTCATTGTTGGTTTTCAAACAGCGCGAAAAAATATTGCAAACCAAAATGCCAGTCTTTTCGATCATTGTAATATGCGAGATATCAAACTTTTTCTTAATTCTCAGTCATATCCCTATGGGAATCTTAATATTGACATAACACATAACCAATATGCTTTGCTATATGACATGTTTGCTCAATTCCAAGTTTCTTATTATGGAAAAGAGACAGAACCATTTTTAACAAAGAAAGAGTATATGAATCAAGCTCCTTTAATTGTAATTGATTGTTCAAAACAAAATGAATTTTTAAAATCTGGACCAGTTGATATACGACTTGAATTTGAATCAATTTAACAGTTTCCTGCTCAAACATCAGCTTATTGCTTAATATTACATGACCGTATTGTTGAGTACAATCCAATAAGCGGTTCCGTCCGAAAATTAATATAAATCTAAGCATATTATAAAAAAATATTCATTCACAGTCAGACTTTCATAGGCATCACATTAAAATGTTTAAAAAAAATTAATCTTCTGACGAATACTCAGATAAAACTCCTTTGATCAAAGAATCAATGGCTGAAAAAGAAGAGAGAAAACAACAACAACAACAACTACAAAAACAATTGAACGAATCTTCTAAAAATTCCAAATTTTTTTCAGGTTCGTCAAAAAAAAAATAAAGATCGACTATTAAAAAATATGAATGAAAAAATCGTAAAATCAAAAATCAAATACTTAAAACTTAAAAACTCAGATGACATTGAAAAAACGGATCAAGAAATTCTACAATTAATTATCTTCAAAAGATTCATGTATCATTTACTACCAATACCATACACATAATGTATACATGGTCACATGCATATCAAGCAGCATGACGTGGAGAATGGGAAACAGTAGCTCGAGATCGTGAAAGATTCCAAATAAGAATTAAAAAATTAAGTGAAATTATAGATCCAATTTTATTAAAAAAACACAATGAATTCTGTAAAACTAAATTTGATAAATAAATAAACATTTTCAAATAAAAAAATCAGTTTTAAATATATTTATTTTATTTTTAAATCAAATACACTTTTAAGATTAAAAAATATACTTTTGAAATTATTCTTCGTCTTGTACCCTATTGTCATCTTCGCTTTCTTGTTGTTCAGTAGACTCAATTCTTTCATGTCTATTCCATAGCTCGAATAATTCTTGTACAAGTGGTGTTAAAGTTGGTATTGAAGCTCAATCAAAATATCTCAAAATAAGATCGTTTTCATCAAAGGTTTTATGGTGGTAATTCAAACAAGTCTATAAATTTCCATTGACTTTCAGTAGTTGAGTAAACTTCATTATATGTATCCAAACACATTTCAAATCGCAGAAGTTCAACTTTTTTCCAATGTATATGTAAATCATCGAGAAAAGAAATCAGCTTTTCTTCTCGTGTATTAAATTCAGAATTAATAAATAGAAATTTTTGATAAATTTCTAACTCCATATAACACTGGTTATCCATTATCATTCCAAGCTATTACGTTTTTTAACGAATTTATGTGAACAGTGCTTGCACACTACGAGTAATTATATTAATGAGCGCTGTTTAAGCTTTTCTAGCAAGCCCACAAGGCCCCTATTATATTATATTAATGCGTGCGCATATGCTTACACTACATGTATAGTGTGTTTAAAAAAAATTTGACTCCAGTAAATTTAAAATAAACAGTGGTTAGTCAACATAACTGTCAACTTTTTTGAATCAATATTTTTTTTTAATTATTACTTTTTTTAATTTTTTGACATGGAAAACAATTTTTCTTTTTTGGTAATGGCCCATCGGATGCATCTGTATGTAAACTTAAAAAATTAAAATGTTCTCTGCAGCGACGTTCGTCAATGAATTTTTGTTTACTTTTTAAATTTTCAGGTAGTTCTTTCCATACTTTATCCATTGATTCTGATGCATATGAAAAAATAAAATTTTCTGGCAATATTTCAATATCTTCTGTTGTAAGTTTTGATAAATCTTTTAATACATAAAACAAGTGTATTGACTTATTAAGAGATGGTTTTACACCCCAATAATTTTCAAACCATAAATTTTATTGTTGTACATTCTCAAGTGCACAATTACAATTACGTATAGCGTAATGATATTCTAGATGATTTGATATTTGATTTTTCATTGTTTTTATTCCTGGAGCATTCATTGAATATAAATCAATAATTACTTTTGAATTTTCAGTTATATTTTCCAACCATTTTTTTTTCTCATCACCTTTTACATATATATAATCTGCTGATTTAAGGACTTCGGTAATTATTGGTTTTATATCTTCAAAAGATATATCACCACATTCCCATGATAAAGCATGCATATTACGAATTAACCAATGATTCATTGATTTGTATTTTGCAGGCAAATTATGCCATGTACTTGGTGGTTTGAATACAAAACAATATGTATCTTTTTTTTGGATATTAATTGCAGCAAATTCTTTTAAAACGAAAGCATTATGAGGTTGCTTAAAACCTTGTATATCTACAATAAATTCCATAATTTTTGAAACAACTTTTCTTTGAAAAAACTTTGAAGACACTGATAGTTTTTAATTTCAATAATTTCTTTTGTATAAACACATACATATAAAAAATAAATATATATGAAAAATTATCAATATTTTTGACCCCACTTATGACACATGCTTTACTGAGAATATATTTCTCAAAAAGCAATAAAAAATTATATTTATAAAAAAACGTTGATTTTAACAGTTTCTAATGTAATCATAAATTGAAATAGTATGACATTATTCATGACGCATGTATATATATATATATACGCATTGAGTTACTCAATGCGTAACTTGATATTTTGGGTTCACGTGTCAGGGTCATCCAAACATTTTATTATATTTTGTATTTTATTTTATTTTTTTCATAAACAATTTTTTTATTATACATAGATTATTAAAAAATGAATTTCATCATATCAACAAAAAAAATTTTAATGACCAACATCATATACCACCCCCCGACCCCCCATCTCCATACTCGCAATCCAACATCCCCCATCTCAATACCCCTCTTACCTCACTAACATCTCTCCTACACATCACTTTTACTACCCCTGAAACATCCCTTAACCCTTTTTTATTTTTTTCAACCTTAAGGCGACATGCAAGACGATTCTGCACTACAACCTTGAAAATTTCAAACCCAGTTTTCTCGAAAACTAATGAACGAAATTTCTCGAAATTTAGACTGTGAATAGAGTAGACACTACCGAAGAAGCTCCAACTCTTAGTTTTTCGAAATTCGGAAATTTTTTTTTAAGTCTTGAAATTTTGGAAAATTTTCAGACCCAGTTTTCTCGAAAACCACGTGTTGAAAAATTCTGAAAAATTGACTGTATATCTAATTTATGGTTTTCAAGAAGCTCCAACTTTTATTTTTTCAAAATTCAAAAATTTTTTTCAAAGTTGATAATTTTGGAAAATTTTTAAACCAACTTTTTTCGAAAACTACGTGTTGAAAAATTCTGAAAAATCAGCTGAATATCTATTTTATGGTTTTCAAGAAGCTCCAACTTTTATTTTTTAAAATTCAAAAAATTAAAAAAAAAAACAAATTTTGGAAAATTTTTAAACCCAGTTTTCTCGAAAACTACGTGTTGAAAAATTCTAAAAAGTTAGCTAAATATCTATTTTATGGTTCTCAAGAAGCTCCAACTTTTATTTTTTCAAAATTCGACAAATTAAAAAAAAAAAAAATTTTGGAAAATTTTCAAACCTATTTTTCATGGTACAATGGTACAATGACTATTAAAAAACGTGCTAAAGTTGTTGATTCATTTAATAATCCATCAAGTAATGAATTTATATTTATGCTTAGTACATCAAATAAATCTATTATTTAAATAATATAACATTAAATAAAACGATCGTTTCAATAAACATTTAAATAAAATAAATAAATAAAATAATTATTTCAATAAAAAACTAAAATTTCAATAAACATTTAAATAATGTAACATTATAAATAAATAAAATAGATAAATAAAATTATCATTTCAATTAATACATTCAAATAAAATAAATGAATAAAATAAACATTTCAATAAAAATAACATTACATAAAATAATTATTCAAATAAACATTAAAGGCTGTATCACAATTCTGCGACCAACGTGACGTCACATGAAGTAAACATATATATGTAAACTGTGTCTTTATCTGACAAGATAACCTTAAATAAAAACGTCATTGGCTCTTGGCAATATTGTCAAAAAAACAGTCAGTAAAATACTGACAATAAAAATAAATAAAATAATTGTCATTTGGTAATTATAATAAATTGTTTTTTTTTTATAATAATAATAATTAGAATAATGTGCAAAATGCACAAATAAAATTTTCAATAAAATTGTCAAAAAAACAGTCAGTAAAATACTGACAATAAAAATAAATGAAATACAATAATAGCTTAGTAATTATTACAATAATATTCTAATTATTGCAATAATATTCTAATTATTGCAATAAAATAATTGTCATTTAGTCATTATTGTAAATGCACTTTTTTTGTTATTATAATAATAAAATTATTATTTTAATAATATCGTCTGAATTGCTCAAATAATTAATTTATTATTTACGGGATGAAATAGAATCAGCCCTGTTTCCCTACTTATATTTACTTTCACATTTATTTTGTGAATAAAATTTATTTGTAAAGCATTATATAATAATTTGTACTGCTCGTCTTTAGTTACCATTAGACAAAGGCTCAGTAGGGTGCGGGTTTGAAATTCCAAACCCTTTGGGGCTATCACCGATTCAACATGCAAAAATAACGATGGTGGGCACGTGTACCTGGAGCAAGCGAAGACATTTGGGATAGACTGGTCATCTATACAAATGACCTTCTAGCTCCGTGTCTTATTCGTCACGATAGTCGACGTTTTCCAAACCTGGAAAATCTAATGACGAACGAGACATCAACATTTGACGCAATCCTCCAATCTATTTTATCTACCATTTGGAAATTTTTACGATCAAAATTGGATGATTTCCTCTCTTCTTCTTTTAAATTTTCACCTCTTTAACGACTCAAAACCATCTAAGGGGTTCAGATTATCTCTGATCAGTACCGAGATTCAACTGCTAACACCAGTCCGGTTGATCACTAAAATAAATAATAACAACAACAGACATATATTAATAATGTGACTAATTGAAAATAAATAATGTTTTCCAAAGTTTCTATTCTTTCTAGTAATAAACAATAAGGACTTATTCGCATAATTTTTTAATATATTTGCAAATATTATTCAATATTTTAAAAGTTTTTGTAACTCTAGCTTTTCCATTGTCAATCTGATCTGAAAGAAATTTTTTGAGTCAACTGTTCACCAACTTCAATCGTTCTTTTCTACCACAAGTGGTGAAATTACTTTTTGTAATTCAGTTAGCTTCTTTAGTATTTGTTTTTTTGATGAATTGAAAACCTTCTGAACTGATGGTTCAAATATTTTAATCTTTTTATTCCTTCTTAATTTTGTCATTAATTTTCCAACAATTTCAACATTATACAATGCTTCATGAAATCGTCCCGGATCAGTCAAAGGAAAAAATACTTTAGCAAGGATTTGTAATTTAAATAGACCTTTTTTTCCACCAAGATCATTGGAAGCTTTCAGTAAAAGTTTAAAGTCAACAAATACACCTACTGTTGTTTTAAAATATTTTATCACAAAAAATCGATGTGAAGTGTGAATTAATATTCTTTTATCAAGAGTTACATCCAGTCCCACGATACTCAATGTTATTTTTTCGAGACACGATTTGGAGGGACATACCTACATGTAGATCGGTGACTTTATCAACTTTTTGAAGTTTTCTTTACAATGGCCCCTGTTAGTAGTTTTAGCAACTATTTTTTCAATTTTTTTATGATGGTAATAAACTTTTTTATCTTCAATGATGAAATTCCTAGTTTGTTTAAGTAAGAATAAAAACAATTATTAGTATATGAAAATTAGAATATCTATGTAAAAATATAAACAAATTTCAAAAAAATTGAAAGCAATAGCTTGTGAGAAAAATTGTACTTTTTAATATATATTTTATTCAAATAATATCAATAATAAAGTATGGGTAAAAATATTATCAGTCTTTGAATTAAGTCAAGTATTAACAATATATCGATTGTCAATTTTCTCCTACCAAATTAAAGTAATTACAATGACGTTTTTTTTTTGTTTAATTACTACCTCATTGAGCCTTTTTTTGTGGCATCACATATTGAAATTTTTATCAAAAAAATTACAAGTATTGCGAGTATTTTTAGACGACACTTTGATCAACAACAATATACGTATAATTTTTGTCATTTATCAATTTTTATCACTACTATTTCCGCAGATCTATTCATTAAACAATATAAAAAGTTACAAATATCATACCTTAAAAATATTGAAAAACTTTATCACATAATATTTGTCAATTTATAATTTTTTTTTTTTACATTTTAAGGTTGTTTCCCAAAATCCAGGTAGAATGAATATTTGTGCTTAAAAACGCTATATAACGTAACGTTATATTTTATGTCCGGGTCCCAAGATTTTTGTGCTGCTACTGATTGAAATATTGACTACTGTAGTATTAGTGTATATACTAATATACACTAATACTATGCTAGTACTCAAAATTTACATCGTGAAACACTGCTATTTCACACTATAAAAAAAATCCTATTGTATGTTTGTGTATGTCCGTATCTGTGTGTTGATTCCTCTTTCCGCCAGAGAAAAACGAAGGAGAGACAAACAGTGATGCCGAACTATGAGTCCCCCAAGCGCGCAAACCATGAAAAACAATAAATTACTGTTTTTCAAACTTGAATAATTATAAAACGAAACAGACGAAATGAAAAAAATTTATATCAAAAAATTTGTCGTTCTTAGGACTATGAACTGTTAAAATTTGAACGTTTTCTGCTGCGTTTTAAAAAAGTTATTAATAAAAATACATAAAAATATGAGGTAACACCTATACCTTGTGTGTTAAAGTTGTCAACTTTGACAGTAAATATCTCAAAAAAAACAAACAAGAAAAAATTTAAAAAAATTGACAATGTAGATAATTATTTGATTAAAAAAATAAGATCAAAACAAAAAAAATCTGGTGCGATTCCAGACCTCCAAAAACAACCTTAACTGATTTAAATAATTTTATAATATTTCTTTTGTGACAAATATTTTTGCTATACAGCAACAATTATATTTACCACATATGCTAAAATGTTTTTGTAATAATTGGCTTGGAAATTACACATAATGGTTTAAAGAATATTCAAATAAAAAAAAAATATATTAATATTAATACGAATTTCTTGAAAATCACTTAGTTTTTTAAATTCAGTATGAAATTCTTGACTACGTAACTTAAGAGCGGTAGTTGCACTTAATAATTGTATGGCATATTTAACACGCATTTTGTCACCTGATTTTGGAACCATTAGTATACTGGTACTTCTTTTGGATCCACTTTTTTCTAATAAAGATAAAAGTAAAATAATGTATTTATATTTTCCAATAACATTGCCCACTTTTACAATATTCCCTGGATATTCATATTTTTTTTCTTTTATTTGAATATTCTTTAAAACATTTTCTGTTATTTCAAAGCCAATTATTACAAAAACATTTTAGGATATGTGGTACATCAAACAATGTTAATATTTTTTGACCATTAAATAAAAAATAAGGGTGTTCTTTTCTATTATCATCTGAATATTTTCCTCTCAACAAACTTACAGCTATCTTGTTTACACTAGCTGAATCACAAACAGTTGATACTACTTTATATCCAGCTTTTGTTGCATTATTAATTACTTTTAAAATTAGAATATGTAATTTAATACCTGTTAATGTACCATTTGTAAAATAATCAGCGATTGGAATTTAAATTAATAAATTCAATATATACATGTTCTTAATAATACTTGCAGAAACTGATGTCGGTAAAGATGACGATGATCCATTATATGACTTGTCTGAATCAACCGGAAATAATACTGGTGAAATTTCATCTGGAAGTATCAAGTATCATTTATAGTTTTTTCATAGGAATAAATAAATCAACTAACATGGTGTGACGAGAAACACTAATCTTGATTACGAAAAATAATAACCAAAATCCAAATAGTAAGACTAACTTTAATTTCAGATTTACGTAACTGACAATAAGCCACTTGAGCTTATTCCATTAGCAGGTAAACTATGTTTTTAGAAACACGACATTTCATATAAGACTTATGACATGTATAAATTTAATTTTTTAAAGCTAATTTCAAAACATTATTCCTAATCAAATTTTTTTGATCTATTTTTCAAGATAAAAAAGGTCACTAGAAAAAATATCGAATCAATACTAACTTCATTTATCCGTTTAACGTTTATTAATAATTGACCATTATTTATTTATTTGTATAATATTATTAATATTATAAATCTGAATGTGAATAAGTGACAATAAAATGTATGTAGCGAAAGACAACATAATTCAATGATAGTATATATATATATTGGTAGTGCTTCTTTAAAACAACTAATTTATATTTTTACTTCACGATGGATTGCTGGTATAAAAAAAAATCATCAATAAAAATTCAAATAATTTTTGGGAAATAACCAACAGCTAATTCAACAAAATAAAATAAAATTTCTTTTTCTCTTTTTTCAACCGTTTTTACTCGAAAAAAATAGTGGAATAACTTACTTACACTTTTTTAATTTATTTAAAAAATTTCAGAAAGTACAAATTGGTTTGATTTCATTCATGATTTATAAATTTTTATTTGCTATATTACCTTACCTAATGTCCTTGATTTACTGCTAAATAAAGAATTTTGCATATTTCATTTGTTACATCGTCAGCAGCTTTTGCATTCAACAAACCAAGTTGTACAGCTGTGTACAACATACGATTGCGTATACTCATATTCAATGAGCAATTTTTTGAACCAATCCATGTTCTGCAATGTTTTTTCAGCAGATACAGCTGAAAATAAAAACAAATTTTTTATGTACCATTATCTTTAATTCAAAGTAGAGAAAATGTCTTATGAATGGACTTATAATCATGACGATGAATTTACCATGACAAAAAATAAAAATAACATCACGTATTTATGCAACTTATATGAAGATACTCAATAAAAGTGATATATGATGATGATAATCAGGTAATGATGCAACCAAATTAAATAGTTTGGAAAAAAAAATACCCACATAAATATTACCTAAAGTAAAAATATAATGAATGAATCAAAACCAACCTACATACAAAGTGGCAAAAATGTGATCATCAGGTGAATAAAGATATAGATACAAGCGACCAATTTAAAATGAATAAAAAAATATTGTCGACAATATTCTCGAAGAGTGACATAAGTATATATTACTTGTTTATAGTAATGTGAAAGATTAAATACCTCGTTTATAAATTGTTGATGGTGATGATGATGATGATGATGATGATGTTGAAATATCTTGAGAAACAGACGAAGATAAATCAAGACAACTTTGGGAAGATAATAAATCACTGACACACGTATCTAATGAAGTATCTGCTGGAATTTTAATTTTATTATCAGAATTTTGTAATAACTTTGTGTCTGATTGGTCATCAGCAGGCCCAACGTCAATTGCCATCAATTCCGGGCTTTGAAAGTTTTTAATTCCAGAATTTTCATGTACTTCTACTTGTATTTCATGAACTGATAAATCAGAAATACTTGTAACTGTATTTACTAGAAAATAAATAATAGTTAATTAACGAATTTTTTTTTTTTTTCAATTGTTATTTCAATAAGTATTAAAAATAAATAAATCTTACCATTTGAATGATTTTCCTCTTTTAAAATATTATCATTTAATTGAAGCTGCTTCAATAAATGAACTGGTATTGGTTTCTCAGAAATTTTAAGGGATGGATACTCTCCTGGAGTCAAAGATTTTGTAATTTTTCCACGAAGTTGATGTTCTTTAAAATGACAATGACAAATACCAATATTTGTACGAATATTCTTTATACTCATTTCTAACAATTCAATGTTTCCAGTGGGACGAACAAATTATAAAAAACTGGATTCAAATAGATAAATTATTAAATAATTAATAACATATGATAAATATATTATTTATTGGAAACGTACTCTTCTGTACTTTTATATGGAATTGCAGATACACAACAATTGTGCTTCTATATGGTCAAATTTGTCTTAAGTGGTGTTCAAGATTTGTTTTCTTTTCTACTTTTTCTTTCCATGTAGTGACTACAATTGAAAACTTCACAACGTCTCCCTATAATGCGTACTAAAAAAAAAACAGTAAATAATTACAATCAATAATTACATCATAACATCTGATAAATCAACTACACCAACGAATCAACGATATAAAAATAATACAATTGTTGATAGTCTTAATAGTTTTTGTTTTCGTTTAATTATATCCAAAGAAAATAAATAAGAAAAAAAAATTATAGTTATATAATAAATTAATTTTTTTAGAACATTTTTTACTCAGTGACATTATTGGTGTGTCCACGGCTTTACCCTTTAGCTATTCGTTCATTAGATTATATACAGAATTTCGGTATAAAAAATTAAATTTATAAATCCAAATATTGGCAGTTTTCATGAATAATATAACAAATTTAAGGTTAATTTTACCGTGACTTTTATTTTTTTGATAATAAATTTTTTTCATATATTTTTACCTACCTTAGTATTGTTCTTATTTTTACTTTATTTTGACCTACCTTAGTATTGTTCTTATTTAACTGTTACTTAACAAAAAAAGACGGCAGATTTATCAATTATTACAATAGTTATACATTTCAGATTTAAAACACTTTATTAATGAAAACATTTGACAGCTTTTAGAAATCATTTACTTTTTATGCTTTCGATGTTCTGCTCCGTCCAACAAAATTCTTAATGGTAGAGTCATCTACCAATGCTGTAATAAAGTAATGGTTACCGTTGATAACAAATTACCGGCTCTGTTTTTTTAGTACCATTGACAATTAAAAGATGACAGATCTATCGTGTCCCTCAAAAACGAGTTCACTAGCTCCCATTTGAGTGTCGTGGGGCTGGTTACATTATGAGCTATAATAATCGATTCCTGTTGTGACATTGAAAGAAATAATTTAAAACTAGCAGGTTTTTATCAAACCGTTTTAGCTCTTTTAATTCAAATTTTATTACGTCTTTGAACATATGCATCACTTTTTTTCCTGGTGAAAGACGAAATTGGCCCTCCATGAGTAGTTAACATTTTTCACTATCATTTTTCATACATACAGCAATGCATACGATAATCAGCTGATTCCCTGAGTGAGTAACAGTTGTTCTTTGGTACTAGATAAGCCATGATTTTATTTGTTGATTCATTGGCCTGACTACTAGCAGCTATTGGAAACTTCTTGGCATTTCGAGCATATTTAACAAATAATTAATGTAAAGCATTAAGTTATAAAAGATTTTTTAACGTGATTGTTTGTTTTATTGTAAATAACACCACGTAATTGACGACACCATGATTTATCACAATTATCATGTATACCGAAAACATGAGATGGAATTGAACGTAGTGTACATGCTTTCTATTCACTTTTGCCTTTATTTCGAGTCTTTAGCCTCTTTTTATCGCTACTTAACCAATGAATAATCAGTTGGTAGAAGTAATATAAAAGTAAGGGAAGAATGTTTTAGTATAAAGACTGATGTTAACAAGTCTATCATCAAAAAAAATTTCTGTAACAATACGAAACGAGCTCCTCAGCAGTGAAACTAAGAATCAACCAACAAATCAAGGAAAATTTATCAAAAATTATTTATATTATTATATTCGTTAAACATCGGAAATATTTAAACATTATTGAACCTTACTGCATTTTTTTTTATTCAGGAAAATAGGTTTTCCTGAAGCAGAATTACTTTCCGAAGGATCTTTGTATGATTTATAAAATAATACAGTTTACCACATAAATAAGCCCATTGAAAATTTATTTGATCAACGTTTGGTGCAGCACTAACAGCTGAAATTGATGGACAGTATTAACTACCAATTTATAATTGTATTGGTTCCGACAACACAAACCATTGATTTATCAACTAAAACCCCATTCAATTCATAACGTATTTCATCAAATAAAAATATATTTCATTATTCACTAATCTTATAACAGGATTTACTTCTTGATGTTGATCTTTATATTTGTCTTTATCATTTTATCACTATTCTCGAAATTATTTGATCCGAATGAATGATGTGTGTGCAGCTCATAACTGGATATATCATAGTTGAATGGAACAGGTGCTTAATTTCGAGAATATTTCCATCACTCATTTTGTCGTGTAAAACAGTTGAGACAACAGTTTCACTTCCCCCGCGCGTACTGGTAACACACACGCACACACTTCATTTTTTTTTTTTTTTTTGTAGTACGTACATTTGCGTACGTAATGTGTACAGTGTAAAGTGTAAATGCGTTACACACACACACACATACACACACATGTACATATTCACTATTTCCACGTCTTAAAATTGCTAAAAACGTCACACTCATTATCTATATTTATGAGAATCGAAGATAAACAAGTAAACAAAAAAAAAACAAATAAATAATATACAATAAATTAATTGATAATTTTTAATTAGGTTATTTTTTTTGTTACTCAGATATCCGTTTTTTTTTTTTATCAGTATTTTTGTACATACGTGTCATACTTTTCAGCATAATTATTTTTTTTTTATTTTCGATTGGTGTCTTGGTGGTGTCTTAACTCAGTTTAAATTGAGCTCTAAAGTACTTTATTTGTGGCGGAAGTATTATAGATGAAATTTCAATACTTTTTTTATCAATTATATCTTCATTTTCTTCCTAGAGTATTGATAAATCTGCTAATCTGTCGAGTTTATACATTATTTTTCTTTTTATTTAAATCATCTTTTTTTGTAGGTAGAATCAACAATTGTTTATTTTGTCGCCGGTTTGATAAAATCACTCGCAGCTTGTAATATAGAGTATCAAATTATTCTTGAGGAAGTTTATTAATACAAGTTTATTAAATCCTTCGAGCTTGAAGGATTTTAATTACAATTTTGAGTATTTTTTTTCTTTTGACTTATACTTATTTCTTCTAGTGATTTTTTAAAAATTGAATTCAGTGTTTGATAAATCAGCACCAACACTGAGTAACTCATTTAAACGGAATATTAATTTATCCAATTGACCTTCTCGTACCATAAAATATATTTCATTCAAAATGTCGTTTACAAAAAAGTTACTTCATTGTGATCAATATTTTTTTTTTTCAAAGTTTGTAATATCAGGTTTTCTCCAACAAGTACAAAAATTGGGTGTAAATAATGGCATATGAAATAATTTTCGTACTGATGATATATGCCTGCACACTTATAGTCGTGCAGTCCATTTGGAGTACGTACATCCGTTTTGAGTAACGACAACTATTTGATCTTCATATTGAACAGTGCATGTTTTGCTTAATAAATTTTTGTTTACAAAGTTTTGTTAATTCATCATAATATCTCTCATATTTTTGGAAACTTTTACTTTCACACATTTTTGCCTTATTTCTATATGAATTTTTTTTTCTACTGGTTTTAATGATATGGACTTTGAATTTACAATTTTTCTAAAAGTTTGTTTTTGTGAATCGGGCATAATATATTATTGACGTGTGGAAAAATTCAAAAAATGGCTGTTTTTAACGCCAGGGACGAAATGGAGTCCGAGGCCCCGAGTTTAATTTTTTTTTTGAATTAGTAAAAATATGTCTGGGACCTATGACATAGATAAGACAACTCTTATGAAGGTGATTAAGAAAAAAAACGGTATTATTGAGGGTGGAAAAAGGTTAAATAAACGATCTTTTGGTTATTTTTTTCAAAAAATATGATAGGCTACCGGTTTTCAATAATTGATTAATGTTCGTGGGTGGGTGAAGGTCATTCAGATTTTTTTTTATTAAATTTGAATCAGACTAAAAGGGTGGAAAAGGGTTAATAAGGCGGATTTTTATTTTTATTTTTTTTTCTCGACGAATATGATAGGCTACTGAATTTTAATAATTGAATATTATTTGTGGGTGGAAAAAGGTAATTTAGAATTTTTTTTATGAAATTTAAATCGAGCTAAAGGGGTTGGGAAAGGGTTGATAAGGCGGATTTTCAGATTTTTTTCTAATTATCAAGTTTTTTTTTTAATTATTGGTTAATATCTAATTGAAGGTGTCATTTTTGATGATATTAAAAATTTATCTACAAAAATGTATATTCAATTATTTACTGACGTTAAAACAAATCATTTCAAAATAAAACTTCTTAAATTTTACGGAGGCTAGGAGCCGAAAGGCTCAGCCGTAGTATTGGATTTATATCCCAAAAAATTATAATGTTTATAACTTTTGAAATAATTGTCATAGAGACTTCGGGTTTGGCTCAAAACAAGCGTCTCGGAAAACTCTATCGCCCTTAATAGTAAGAACATAATCTATTGAGTCGTTTTTTTGAAAAAGCTATTTTTGTCACAAAAAAATGAAAAAAAAAATTTTTTTTTTTTTTTTTTCGAAAAATACTATTTTTATAGAAAAAAGTCATTTGAAAAAGTTGTAGAATTTTGAAAAACAAATTTTTTAAGCCTAATATGAAACCTCTGCGACTGTTCTATATTGAGTTATAGCTTGCGCCGTAATGTTTTTTTTATATAATCAATGGGGTGCTATAAAATGGTGATAGAAACTTCGTGTTAGGCTTAAAACACGTGTATTTGAAAAATCTATCACCTCTTATAATTAGCTTTGATCTAGAAAACATATTTTCAGAAAAAAATTGAAAAAATCGATTTTTTTTTTTTTTTTAAATTTAAATTTTAAAAAATAAATATTAATAATAAATAATAAAATAATAAAAAATAAAATAAATATATAGATACTTCATATACGATCTAAAAAGCATGTGTGGTAAAATTCTACAACTTTTATTTAAATTATTTTCAAAAAAAAAACTCTATTTTTCATAAAAAAATAGAAAATAATAAAAAAAATTTTTTTTTGTAAAAAAAAAAAAAAAAATACATATTCTCTTCATATAACAATTGAATCCATCTTCCTTATCGGCCATAAGAATATCACAACCCAGCCAACCACGGATTACCAAAAAAGCATTACTAGTAAATTACCGGTAAATTCCTAGAAATAGATGCGGTAATTTTCTGGAAATTTTCTGGAAACAGTTTCTAGTAATGTTTAGTATAAATTTTCTAGAACATTTTTGGAAACAGTTTTTAGTAATGTTTAATACAAATTTTCTGGAAAATTTCTGGAAACGGTTTCTGGTTATGTTTAATAAAAATTTTCTGGAAATTTTCTTGAAATGGTTTCTGGTGATGTTTAATACAAATTTTTAATTTTTCCCTTAGCAATTTGTTCATTTAAAGAATTAAAGAACAAATAGCTGGAGATTTGGATGTACTCAAAAGAATATTTTACCCAGAAATAATTATTTTATAAATTTTTTTTTAGTTCATCTTTTTCCTTAGCTAGTTGTTTCTTAAAAAATAATTTTCAGGCTTTTTTTATTAAACAATAAAAAGACAAATAGCTACGGGTCAGGATGTATTCAACAAAATATTTTATTCAGCAATAATTGTTTATAAATGTTTTTTTTTTTAATTCCATCTTTTCCCTCGCTAGTTATTATTTAAGAAATATTTTCAAGAATTACGGAGGCTAGGAGCTGAAAAGTTCAGCCGTAGTATTGGATTTACCTGAAAAAAAAAAATAAAGTTCATAACTTTCGAAATAATTGTCGTAAAGACTTCGTGTTTGGCTTAAAATAAGCGTCTCTAGAAACTCTATCGCCCCTCATAAAAAAAACATTATCTATCGAGTCTTTTTTTTGGAAAAAGCGATTTTTGTGTCAAAAAAATAAAAAAAAAAATTTTTTTTTTTTTATTACAAAAAATACTGTTCGTATAGAAAAAATTTATTTGAAAAAGTTGTAGAATTTTGAAAAACAATTATTTTAAGCCTAATATGAAACCTCTGTGACTATTATATATTGAGTTACAGCTTGTGCCGTGTTTAATTTTTTATATTAACAATAGCGCGTGATAAAATGGTGATAGAAAGTTCGTATTAGGCTTAAAACATGTGTATTCAAAAAATCTATCGCCTCTTTTAACAAGTTTTGATTTATGAATTATATTTCCCAAGAAAAACCGAAAAAACCGACTTTTTTTTTTTTCTGAATTCAATTTTTAGGGAATAAAAAAAAAGTGACTAAACACTTAGTCCCCTTTCTTATGAGGGGCGATAGAGTTTCAAAAGACGCATTGCTTGAGCCTAATACAAAGTCTCTCCTACAATTTTTTCATAAGTTATGGATCATATAAGTTTCTAGTAATTTTTTAAAAAAGCTCTAACTTTCAAAAAAATTGTCATAGATACTTCATTTATGATTTAAAAAGCACATGTGATAAAGTTCTACAACTTTTATTTGAAACATTTTTCAAAAAAAATTATATTTTTCAAGAAAAAATAGGAAATAAAATTTTTGAAATATTCTTGTCATTTTTATTTCGAAAATAGGAAAAAATTAGCTGTTATAATCAGGATGAACTCTTCAAGAGGCGATAGAGTTTTAAAAACCACGTTTTTTGAGCCTAATTTGAAGTCATTTTGTTAATTCTATCAAAAGTTATGGCTTGCCTTAACTCTACGGAGGGTAGGCGCCGAAAGGCTTAGACGTAGTATTGGATTTATCTCCCAAAAAATAAAGTTCATAACTTACGAAATAATTGCCGTAAAGACTTCGGATTTGGCTTAAAATAAGCGTCTCTGGAAACTCTATCGCCTCTTATAGGAAAAAATATTATTTATTGTAAAATTATTATTTTTTTCATTTATTATTATTTTTTTATTTTATTGAATATTTAAATTTTCATATTAAATATTGATAAATTTTTATTTAATGATTTTATTGTTAATGAACAATTGAAATTTATTCAACAAATAAAATTCAACACGGCCCTAGCCGGAGTATTGAAAATTTTTAATTTTCAAAGGTAACGCGGGCTACACGCCCCAACAAACGATACCAGATCTTTTTTTCCTTTTTTTTTTCTTTTTTCATTTTTATATATATCAATTTTTTTTCTTTCATTTATAAATTATTTCTCAATGAAATATTAATAATTCGCAGTTTGACGCATTTTTTACAAAAATATTTTTAAAAAATTATCAAAATAACCTAAAAAATATTTAATATTCTTTAGGTTTATTTACAATCACTTAATGAGATAACAATTTAATAATAAAAATATAAATTCAAATATTATTTTTTTTTTTTATGCTGGTGTTCTATCTTTATTTACACGACTGACAATGCTGATTTAATTTTTATTTTTTATGGAAATTCGTTAGTAATTGGTCTATTACGGTTTGCGGCAGTTTTTTTCCATCCCCCCTGTAAACGTTTTTTTTTTTTTACGTTTCGTCTTTTGTTTACCAGGTTGTTTTTTTTTTTTTTTTTTTTCATCTTTGTTACAATTAAAAACGAGGGTTTGTTTTTTATAACCTACTGTTTTAATTTTTGTGAAAAAGTGAATTGATTGTTAAATTATCATCTATGTATCTAAATTATTTTAATTATATTAAATTTATTAATCAACATTTATTATTGTTTCAATGCTATTATAAATAACGAGTATTGTTATTCTAACGTGTTTTATAAAAGTGAATAGACAGTGTATAGAGCTAATAACCTTTATTATTTTTTCATATTTATAACGATCATGTAAGTATTTCAAATTTTTTCTTCTTAAGTATACTGCAAGTATAAGTACGACAAATGTACAAAATATGTCGGTTTTTTTTATTTGTAGTAAATTTCGTACTTTGTTTTTTTTGAGGCAGTTGACTTTTTTTTTAATCCCAAAGTGTATATCCAGTATCATTACTTTTTGATATTTTCCTGATTTTAATTTTCGAGGCCAATATATTTGTTAGTTTTTCTACTCATCTTTTTTTCTGACATAAATTGAATTATTATTTTATATGACTGCCTTTACACTATAATTTTGTTTTGTCTATTTATAAATTATTGTTTATTTTCTCATAAAAGTTATAATAATTTTATTTTGTTTTCTTGTTTATGAATAAGATCGAAAATTTGAATCAAGTTAAAAACATTTAAGAACAATAATAGATTTTTTGTTATTTAAAGTTATATAAAAATATAAATTTCAATTAGTTTGTTCATATGTTAATTAGTGGTCAGTGTTTTTTTTTTTGTATTTAATTATTTTTTCATGTTCTTAAACATGATAATTGCAAAAATATGAGGACGAAATGTATAATAACATATAAAAAAGTAGTCATTGTTAAAAAATATCATCACTTCTTTTTTTTTTCACCTAGGAAACATTTTTGTTTTTTATTTTGATAATACAAGCACAGTTGAACATATTTATTTTTAATCTATACTAATTTTTACCAATCAATTTAATTTTTAAAATAATTTTCGTAATATTCTTCGTCTTGTTGCTTTTTAAGTCGATTAACATTTTATTTGTCTAAAAATAATGAAAAAAAATATAACTAGTCAAAAATTAGATTCAAGGTTTAGTAATTCATTTTTTAGTACGTATAAATAAATTCGATTGGAAAAATGAATATTTTGTTGTTTCAATTCACAAAATTTGTTTCAGTGGTGTATAATAATTTAATATAATTTTCTTTCACTCAGGTACTTTTGTTAAGGCTTGGTCGGTCATAATGACTTGCATAATATATTTTAATCTTGCATAGAGTATAAAATATTAGGTCAATTTAAATCTAACAATATTTTTTATTTATTTCTGACTGATTATGCATTATGCAATCTTTTTTTGAATGACTTTTATATAAAATAATTAATATAATATTTTTATCACATAGAATTATATGTAACACAAATAAATTTTTTTAAATTCAAATACTTTTTTTTCTGCGTCTGACTGACAATATTAATACTAAATAATAATACAGTAAAAAAACAATATAATGATCACTCAGTGATATCAATTTTTTTTTTGAACTAAAAAAACTACAGAAAATAAATAAAAAAAATAACGATTCTCTAATACTCATTAGATAAAAAAAATTATCATGAGTCAGTTATGCAATATTTTTTTGATCTTTATTAATTATATTAATTATTTTAGTTATATTAAAATTGCTATCAGTCAATTGCATTACGCAGTTTTTTTTTTTCTAATATTTATCAACATAATGATATATCTATTAAATAGATTGTTCTATATCAAGTTAATTTGAATCTAACAATATTTTTTTTTTTTTTTTTAATTGACACTAAGAATCAATATAGTAATAATAATACTATTAACATCAAAATAATTGTCATTCAGTGATATATACTTTTTTTCTAAACTAAAAAATTTGAAATAATAGCAGTACTTTATAACAATAATATATATACATATATATATTATACATATTATATATATATATATATTGTATATATATAAAATCATAAACCATCAGTCAGTTGCATTATGCAAGCTTTTTTTGAATAACCTTCATAATAATAATAAATATAATATTTTTATCACATAGAATGATATGTGATAAATAAAATTTCAGCATAATAATATTTTAAATTTAAATACTTTTTTTTCTGCGTCTGACTGACAATAATATTAAATAATACAATAATATTTTATCAGTAAAAACAATATAATGATCTTTCAGTGATATCAATTTTTTTTTTTAAACTAAAAAAAAATACAAAAAAAAATAAAAAGTTAAACAACGATTTTTTAATACTCGTTGCATAATTAAAATTATTATCAGTCAGTTGCATTATGCTTTTTTTTTTTTTGAAATAAAAAAACAATAATAATAAATCAAATACAATATTTCTAAAGAAAAAACGTAAAAAAAAAAAAAGAAAATTAAAAGATCATCACCATAATCATTCATGAAGATCCTTGTCACCACGTTTATTTATTTTGTAATGATGGTTGGCTGACCAACACGTTGAGTAGCTGGTTGAACTGCTACTGGCACAACTGGTTGAATTTCTTGGGCAAGTGGTTCATTTATTGCCAAAACAGGTTGAGCTGCTTGTTCAACTTGTTGATCAGCATTTTGAGCAACTGGCTGAACTGGTTGAACTTGTTGAACAACTGGTTGAACTTGTTGAACAACTGGCTGAATTGGTTCAGCAGCTGGATTAATTTGTTGAACAACTGGCTGAACTGGTTCAGCAACTGGCTGAATTGGTTGAACAACTGGCTGAACTGGTTCAGCAACTGGCTGAATTGGTTGAGCAGCTGGCTGAACTGGTTCAGCAACTGGCTGAATTGGTTGAGCAGCTGGTGCTGCAACAGCTGCTTGAACTGGCTGAACTGGTTGAGCAGCTGGTGCTGGATTATTATCATCAACACGACGACGTCTGACAGCTATGACTGGATGAAATCCAGCTTTTGCACTTTCTAATGACATCACTGCATCATTTTCCCTAATAATTATTCCATTCATGTCAGCAACAGAGAATAAAGTTGAGTCTCTTGGCATTTCTCCAAAAATGGTGACTGGTTTACCAATAACCAAGCTTTCATTTGGTGTATAAGAAGCTATGTTGACAGCAAGTCGATAATAACCATCTGTTACTTGTAACTGTCCACATGAAGCACGGTTGAGCTGGACTGTTCTTGGTTGTGTTTGAATGTAGCAGTCAAGTTCTGTAAAAAAATGTTTTTGTATTTTTATTTTTGTTATTATTTTTATTGTTGTTATTATTTTTATATTTTTATTGTTATTATTTTTATATTTTTATTTTTGTTATTATTTTTGTATTTTTATTATTATATTTTTAGTATATTTATTTATTAAAAAATGAATATTTAATTACCAACTGGTCCTTGTTCAGAAATAATGTCAGCCATTTCAACAGGTTTATACTGAATTAATCTGGGTTGATTATCAGGTCTTAAAGTACCCAAAATTTGTATATCACTTGATGGCTGGACATGGTACTCTAATTCATGAGCATCGGCTTCACGGTAACATACATTTCCAGTCTTCACAGTACCTCCACGAAGTTCAACCACTGACCACATTTGGATTTGTGATTCCCATGATTTTGCCATGGCAGATCCCTAAATTAAAATCTTCATCCTAATACGTCCATTGTTGTTTAAAGTAAATTTTAAAACATGTCCTTGAACAGTGCGGACAGGCTTTAAACCATCAATTGCATCCACATAACCACGAATGTCACTAAAAAAATATTTTTTTTTTTTTATAAAAAAATAAATTTAAATTATTGATAAAATTTATAATAAAAAAAATATTACTAATAAATGATTGATAACATTAAAAATATAAAAAAAAATTATTAATACTTACACCGATCTTTCATCATGTTGAAAAGTATTTATTTCATCATCCGATGTGAACGGAAATGCCATTTTCTTTGAATAAAATTCTTAATCTTGCACGTACACAAAAGAAACAATTCATTTCAGTTAATTATAAATTCGTTTTTAATTTTATATATATTAATATATTTTATATTTTATTTATCAATATATATAATAAGTAATATTCGTATAATAAAACACGAAACAAAATTGGTTAAACCTGCACGTGTTATACCAATATTCGACGCCACGTTCAGCAAACGTATTTAATATTTGTATTTTTTATAAAAAATAAATATAATAAATATTAATTTAATGATATAAAATTATTATATTTGTATTTATAAAAAAATAAAAACTATATAAATATTTATTTATGATAATTTCTCAATAAAACTACATAAAAATTATTATTATTATACGTAGTTAATAATTCACTACACTTGGTGTTAATATGTTGAGAGCACTGAGCAGTTGAGAGACAAAAGCAGAATGTGACTGAGCGCCAAGGCGTTGCGCAGCATTGCGTTGTTAGACCGGAAACATGATAATTTGGCGGTAATACTAATTTTTTATTAAAAAAACATACGAATAAAAAAATAAATTATAAAAAAAATATATTTATAATTATATTATATTATAATTATTTCTTTTGCAATTAAACACTATTAAAAATAAAAATTCATTACAAAAAAGAAAAAGTTAATTCAGTGACGTCAGGCGGGAAAATAAAAACATGTTTGAGCAGCGCCAAAGCGTCGTTCGGCCGGAACATCATTTGGCGGTAAAAAAAAAAAATTATCAATAAAAAATAATAATAATTATTCAAATGAATTTTTTTTTTTTTTTTTAATTTTTTTTTTTTTTTTTCAATAAATTTTGTGTTATTTTTTTATTATGATAATTATAATAATTATAATAAACTAACAACAAAAAAAAATTCAGTGACGTCAGGAGCGCGTGGATATTATCATTTTTTATAAAAGATAAAAAAAGAGAAAAAGTAAGCGAGAAAGAGTGAGTTGTACGAGTGTGTGAGTGAATGTAAATGAGTTTTTTTTTTTTAAAGAAGAAAAAGAGAAAGAGTGAGTGAGAAAGAGTGAGTCGCGTGAGTGTGTGAGTGAATGTAAATGTGAGAGCCAATGAAATGACTCGAAGCAGGGTTAGCCATCAACTTTTTATAAAGGGAAACTTCGGATAAATAAATAATAATTTCAACAAAGTCACGTTTTTAATTTCTTTTTTATCAAAAATTGCTTTATTTTTACACCCATATTTACCCCTTGTGAATATAAATATATATTCAACAGTATTCAACGAGGCATTACCGTGCCTCTTGATATTGCAGCAAAGTCTTTGCCTAATCGTGTGATGTGAAAGCGTTTATACTACTTGATCAAGAGGCACGGTAGTGCCTCGCGTCAAGTATGAGAAAAAAAAAGAGAGAGACGACGCAAGATAACTACCGTGCCTATATATACACGAGATAGAGGTAACCTCTTCACCTCTCAAATTTATATATTAATTTATTTTATGATTTTGATAAGATAAAAATATTCGGCTTTTTCATTAATCAATAAATCGATTCCGAACTTTTCAATAAAAAAAAAAAACAGATTTTTTAGATGTATACTTTTTTTTAAAACTTAAATACAATTTTGGAAATTTGCTTTTTTTATGATAAATATTGAAAAATATCTCAAAGTCCAGCGCAGTTCGACAAACATTATAAACCAAAAATTCAGAATCTAGCAAGATAGTGGCGAATAGTGTAAAAAAACTTTATTATGGTTACGCAAGTAGTAGTATTTCAATATTGCAGTGACAGCTCAGAAACCTCCCAATATTTATGCTTCCATTATGTTATTACTACACTTTAATCAAAATATGATCAAAATCAAGAATGGATACAATTGTTTTGTCATTATACAATAAATTATTATCAAACATTTTAATAAAAAAAAAATTTTTTTTCGATGCATAAAATTAAAATAATAATATTAATTTTAAAATAATTTTGGAAGTTTTTTGCGTTTTTGTCAGAATGTCTTAGGAGTTCAGAGCAGTCTGACCATCATTATAAACCATAATTTATTCTGAATCTACCAAGATTATGCTGATTCTTGTAAAAAAACTTTATTTTGAATACGCAAGGCACTACCGTTTCAAAACATAGTATCCCACATTGCATTGACAGTTCAGAAACCTTCCAATATTTACGTTCCAATTATTTTAAATATAACCGAGATCAAAAAAGCATATAACTGCTTTCTTATCATCCATTATCGTTGAATTAATATCAAACATTTAAAAAGAAAAAAATTTTCTTTCAATGCATATTTTGTTTTTCTTAAAACTCAGTATTCAATATTGCATTGACATCTAAAAGATAGTGCGTGCGAAAGAAGACTAGAAGACTTATACAAGAGGACCAACTCTCCTCAAAAAACCGTATTGCTATATGGTCGCCACATAAACGAGGGGCGCCACGGTATTCTGGTAACGTGCATTGGGGTCCGTTCGAAAAGTAACTCGGAAACCCGGAAGTTCAAGATTGTGATCATAGAAAATTTTTGATATTTTGTTGTGGTAAGCATGATTTTTTTTATTAAAAATTGTGATGACAGGTATGATAATAATTGCTGAGACATTTTGTCATGAATTTGTATAGGTACAAACTACAAATCAAAAAAATATTCTATTGTTTAATTATTAATAATAATTATAAAAATACTTTTCATAAGTAACAAAAGTGAGTGGCCTGCAATATGGCCGTTATTACAATCAATAGTCTACAGTAACCTTTAGTTACTTTTAAGTTTATTTTATTCCTATATTTTTTCGTCTACTGCGCTGCTTCCGAGTTTCCGAGTGACTTTTCGAACGGACCCCAGTTCGTACCACTTTATTCTTCAATGCGCAATACAAATACAAACATACTCATTATTCAAATAATTATTACTCTTTAAAAAATTATTTATGAGAGTACATCCTTCTTTCTAGCTATTTGTTTATACTAAATGCATCAAATTTTATCAATTGCAATTTTTTTCTTAATGATTTGTTAATTATAAATGCACGTAATAAATTACATAAAATTTTTTTTTTTCAATAACCAAATGCCTAAGAAAAAACAATGTATTAGAAATTTAGAAAAAATACGTTTATTTGTTCAATTATTATTTGAAAAATTTTTCAAACAATTGATTTTTCAAATAAACTTTGAATTTTCCATACAGACAAGATAGGAAGTTTGTTCTCTTGTATTTTCTAGTCTTCTTGTGCGTGCGCCACATGTTGTTGATAATAAAATAAAATTTAAATTCCATATCTGTCAATTTTTTTAAATAATATTGTTAATCGTTTGAATCTAGTTAGATAATAGTGAATAAAAAACAAAAAACTTCATAGCTACGCAAGGTTGTTCTAAAACATAGTATTTAACATTGCATTGACAGCTCAGAAATCTCCTAGTTAATTTCTCAATATACCTTGTATTCACTTTTACGGAATATTATGCCCTCTTGTGGAGGTAAAAAGTTTTATTGAGAAATTTTTCAGTGTGTGGGCGTGGATCGCGCTTATTTGCATATTCATCAAAAGGCACGGTAGTATGAGAATATATATGCGTGTGTAAGAGTAACTGCCGTGCCTTATTATACATCAAATATTTTGCCCCCTTCCATCTCCAATTTTTAGAAATTTAATTAAAATATTATGGATTCAATTAAAAAATATGAGGCTTTGTAATGATCCTATAAATTGATGTCTAGCTTTTTTTAAAAAAAAAAATCAGATTTTTTAGTGCTATATTTTTTTTTTAATTGAATAATTAAATTAACAGTTTTGCGCTTTTTGCTGGGAAACCAGATTTTTGTTGATATTTTATTTATTTATTTTGTTTTTTTTTTCTTCAGAACAAATATCACGATGAAAACTTGGATATTTTAGCTAATTGATTATTAAAAGAAGAGACTGGTAAATAATAATATCTAATAAAATTTATAATTTATTTATAAATTGTTCAATAATTTGGAGTAAAAAAAGCAGACCAAATCCAGATTTTAATTGTTTAAAAATATACTATAAATAGTGTCAAATTAAAATCAGAATAATCAGTCATAGATTAATGATTATTGGCACAGTTTCTGGTGCCATCAAAGTGTATGTTAATTTATTTTATTATTTTTTTATTATGCAATTATAATAATAGTGATTTTATTAATTGTACTTACAAATCGGGTAAATGGTGTATCTCATGCTATTTACTCATAAAACGAGAGGTATTCTGCCCTATCTCAGGAACCTGAAGAGGGTATCCCGGCGGTGACTTTTCAACCGTAGGCTGTGCCCAACAATAGTACTGAGGGGAGGATGGAAGCCCACTGGTGAAAGCGCCAGTGCACCCTCGAACGGTGTTGGACTCTCAGGGGTAGTGGTTATAATACTCGGTAGTAGATGGGTTTTAAACTTCCTCTTCGGAGGCATGTGACGGTCCATGGCCATATACGTTTGCGATTGCCCCACGGGTGTAAACAGGTTCATTCTTGTACTTATAAAAAATATAGTTTGATTTTGTTTTTGTTTGAATAATTAGTTTTGAAAGACCTGGAGTTGAATTTTATGATTTATATTCAACAGAAAGTTGTGAAAATACTGTTACTAAACTACATATATTAATTGGTTATAATCGTGGTTTAATGGTACTTTAAAATAAAGCAACACCTGGTGCACGACAGTTACGTCTGAACCAAAAACTCTTTAGAGTTCATTTCCATGTAAAGCTATTTCAAAAATAATGGCTCATCCAATTGACGAGTAAGTTTTATTATAAAAATAATAATAATAATTTTATTAATTATTACTTATAAAAAGTATAGTTTCATATTGTTTTTGTTTAAATAATTAGATTTGGCAGACCTGGAGTTGAATTTTATGATTTACATTCACCAGAAAGTGGTGAACATGCTGTGACTAAAATCATTGCATTACCCAATCAGGTGAATAATTAAATAATAATTTATATTTTATTATTTATTTATATTTTTCATTTTATTAAGATATTTTCATTAATTTTATTAACAAAATTATATTAACGATTTAATAAGCTATTTCATCAAGTCAGTATGATAAATATCTTTTAATATCAAATTACCCTCAGGGAAACAAAAAAAAAAACAATCAACACAAAGTCCCCTTAGATGTTTTTTTGTTTTTTTCAAGCATTTTTTTATTAGTTCAACAACAACAATAACAATGAAGTAATTGAGTTTATATTAATATTTATCCATTGAAATATCTAAAATGGTAAAATATTTTATTTGTCTGTACATAATCTATTTCTTGTATTTTTATTTTCTTTCAACAAATGGATTATTTTATAATTTATATTCTAAATATTTAATTTTTTAGCCTTTGTAAAGTTATATTTTTTTCTTTCAGAATATAAACAATTATTGTCAAAACAATTCAAGAAAACGTCAGGTAATTTTTTTTTTTATTCCAACAAGGAATTTTTTTTTTTTTTTATTGTGATTCAATCAATCACTGGGTGAAATCATGTTAATTTATATTTATTTTTTAAGGTTTCATATTTATTAATTTTATATCTTTTATCCAAGGTTTTCATAACATTTGAAGATGATGCGAAACCAATGGCAGTGAATACTCTTGCAAGGGACGTATTGCTTTGTCTATAATAAATAGAATTTCACCACATGTAACAGCCTTGACATATGATAATAATGATGTTGTATGTGACGTTGACATCACTAAGATCTTTTGCACTATCTTTTACATGATCATATCCAGAAGTTTCAAGTGGTAAAGAATGAACAGACTAATCAACCAAGTGCTGCATCTAATCGATTGGCTCATCTCGTAAATGAAATGAAAAAAATTCATTCAAGTAAAATTACTTCAAATATATCAGGAAAATCTTTTAATATCACCCAGACAACTGCAAAAAAATCATTAACAGCTAATAAAAAAAAAGAAAAAAGATCTGGTAACGTTTGTTTGGGCGTGTGGCCCACGTTACCTTTGAAAATTAAAAATTTTCAATACTTCGGCTAGGGCCGTGTTGAATTTTATTTGTTGAATAAATTTTAATTGTTCATTAACAATAAAATCATTGAAAAAAAAAAAAAAATTATCAATAAAAATAAAAAATAATAATAAATGAAAAAAATAATAATAAAAAATTCAATACAACGTTTTAAGCCTTCCGGCACCTAGCTTTCGTAGAGCTTTGTAAAGCCATAACTTTTGATAGAATTAACAGAATGACTTCAAATTAGGCTCAAAAAACGTGGTTTTTAAAACTCTAGCGCCTCTCAAGAGATTCATCCTAATTCCAACAGCCAATTTTTTTCTATTTTTAAAAATAAAATAACAAGAATATTTAAAAAATTTTTTTTTCTATTTTTTTATGAAAAATAGAATTTTTTTTGAAAAATGTTTCAAATAAAAGTTGTAGAACTTTACCACACATGCTTTTTGAATCGTATACGAAGTATCTATGACGATTTTTTTAAAAGTTAGAGCTTTTTTAAAAAATTACTAGAAACATTTATGATCCATAACTTTTTTAAAAATTGTAGTAGAGACTTCGTATTAGGCTCAAATAATGCGCCTCTTTAAACTCTATCGCCCCTCTAGAGAAAGAGGATTATCGGTTCAGTCACTTTTTTTTTATTTTTTAAAATTTAAATTTAAAAAAAAAAAAAAAATCGATTTTTTCAATTTTTTTCTGAAAATATGTTTTCTAGATCAAAGCTAATTATAATAGGTGATAGATTTTTCAAATACACGTGTTTTAAGCCTAACACGAAGTTTCTATCACCATTTTATAGCACCCCATTGATTATATAAAAAAAACATTACGGCGCAAGCTATAACTCAATATAGAACAGTCGCAGAGGTTTCATATTAGGCTTAAAAAATTTGTTTTTCAAAATTCTACAACTTTTTCAAATGACTTTTTTCTATAAAAATAGTATTTTTCGAAAAAAAAAAAAAAAAATTTTTTTTTTCATTTTTTTGTGACAAAAATAGCTTTTTCAAAAAAACGACTCAATAGATTATGTTCTTACTATTAAGGGCGATAGAGTTTTCCGAGACGCTTGTTTTGAGCCAAACCCGAAGTCTCTATGACAATTATTTCAAAAGTTATAAACATTATAATTTTTTGGGATATAAATCCAATACTACGGCTGAGCCTTTCGGCTCCTAGCCTCCGTAAAAAAAATAACTGTTGGATTTAAATATAGATCATCTCAATCAATGAACAATGTACGACTTAAAAAAGGACAAAGAGGTGGTTTTCAAGATTCAACATTATATAACACAAAAGAATACAATGTTGCTAAAGTAATAGCCATTACTAAAAGTCAATTTCTAGCTAAAGAAAACTTATCGAGGGTGTATGTTGAAGGCTTAACAATAAGACTATTTAAAATATCCGGTATCAGATGTCACCAATCCATCTGGATAGTACTTTTAATTTCTGTTGCTTTAGTACGACCTCAAACAAATAGACTCAAACCCTCCGGTCAATAAATAATCTAATAGTTTTCCAGAATTAAAGATCGATTTCTTGTTTAAAATTGCTCTGAGGATAGAAGTTTTATGTTTTTTATTAAGTTTTCGAAGATAAACCTAGAGTCTGAAAAACATTATGGTATTCGTACTTGTTTCAGTATCGCTTAGAAACGAAACAGTTCATCCGAAAATTTCTTGGTCATTTGATAATATTTAGTATTGTTATACTTCACCAGAATAAAAACAGAGTAATTTAGGTTTTCAGGAATATCTGAATTTACGGTCTTGTTTGAAAAACTAAGAACTTTAGATGACGCTAGGATATTAATGGTGTTTTATGAATAAATAATAAATTTTCATATACCGTATTTGGCAATGTCGGAAATTTGATGATATGGCATCAAATTTTAATTTTCGTGAATTAGTCGGTATAAGATGCCAATCTATCCGGATTATATGTATTACAAATTTTAGGGGAATTATCTGAGTTAAAATAGAAGGCGAGTAACGTGTTTTTTTGATTTCTTTATTTCACTATAGGGATCTGACCTATTCACTATGGCATCTGGTGGCGTATAGTGAACTATTTCCGGACTTCATGAATTACATTACAAAATTTATACAGTATACTATGTTGATGATATCATACTATAGTAAAATAATCCGGAATTCGCCATATTGTCTCACTGATAAGACTTTACACAATAAGTGTGTGCGTGAGTGGCTAAGCCCCGCCCATAGATCAGATCCCTATAGTAAAAAAATGCAATCCGTAACAAATTTTTTTCTAAGTTTCCCTGCCGGGATTTGAACCCGAGTCTTTTGCATACCGGGTAAATGCCTCAGCTTCTAGCTCACAGGATTCTTAATTTTTGATGTCATCTTGATCAGGGAAAATTGAAAAAAAAGAAATATTTTTTTAAAAATATATAATTCGATAATTTTTTGATCATGACTCGATAAGGTTGCCCTTCTTCAGGGTGTGATCAAGACACTTGATCAATTTTTCCAGCTTCTCCCTTAGCCATTTGTTCATTCAAAAAGTATTAATTACTTATTTGAAATTCATATTAAAAAATCTAATAGCTATATAAACAGTCGTTATTAAATAAATAACTTTATCAATTATAATTAAACAAATGATTGTGTTTTTTCTCATCATATCTTCTTCCGGAACTATTTGTTTATTAAAAAAAATTATCTAGCCATTTAATATATTTTATGGTGCTACCAAAGTATACACATTATATATTACGTCTAGTTTTGTGACTGTCATCAAACAAGCCGAAGAGTACTTAATAGGGTACTTTTGTGACTCTTATTATTTACTCTTCTAGAATAAAGAAACCAATTTCATTTGCACTAATAACCTCATATAGCTGTTACAGTAATCCAATTCGAAGACATTTGATCATTTTCTTGATATATTATTCATTTTTGAAGTCAAATTATAATATCTATGTTTACATTTATTTTTGGGTACTGAGCATTTCTGACAGCATTTACATCCAATCTTTGAATTCAGGACTATTTTTTTAGTTAAAAAAACATATTTGCGATCTTAATATAAAATCAATGACTACAAAACAATGATTTAAAGAAGTTTTTAGTATTCTGGCAAGAATTGTATAGATCGGTCACCAATCAATACGGTTGGTAGGATATTTGATTTGTGACAGTCACGAAACCAGCCACTTGGTACCAAAAAATGTCACTATTCTAGCCGCTTAACATATCTAATATATAGAAATCTCGTGTCCCGGTGTTTGTCTTCGAACTCCTCCGAAACCTATTGACCGATTCCCTTGAAATTTTCCATGGATTTTCCTTAGGACTGAGAAACGAATATAAACTATATTTCAACCCTCTAATTTATAAGGGTGGTTCACCCTTAAGGGAAAAAATGGAAACCCTACTACACGCTATCTACACTTTATTCATATATACATACGATGGTTGGTAATGCAGTTTTCATCCAAATAGTTATACGAATAATATATACATATAATAACCCACCTCGAAATTTTTAGTTGGACGTGATAGAATCATATAGTTTTCATGTTATAATAAGTTGGAAACGTATGTGATTCTATCAGACGGTAAAATAGGTTGCTGTTTTTTATCGGAAGCTATGAAGTCGAAAAAACACATATTGAGAATTGATGAGGATATATGAGAATTGAAAACTAATGAGATTTTACAAGTCCTAACACCTTGAAAACATATGAGTTTGAATAAGAAATTTTTCATTGTACTGTATTTTTATAAGATTATAAGAGAAAATATATTTTTTAAAGCAATAAGATTTTATGATGTTTTGAGCAACATAAATTTATAAGAGTGTATCAGACTTTTGATCAGTTTTTACGAGTTTTAATAAATATAAAAATATTTTTTTATGAGATTCAATAAGAAATTAATATTTCTTATGAAAATTTTTTTTATAAGATTAAACAAGAAAAAGTGGACAGATTCCATATTGAATCTGATAAAAAAGTTTATATAAGATTTAAAAAGATAATAAAATAAAATAGATTTTATAAGACTAATTGCATTATCTGATACAAGATTATAAATCCTTTGTATTGAATCATAAAAAATATTTTATAGGTTTTTATAAGAATAATTATGTCACCGATTAATAAGTTTTTATCAGAATTTTTTTTTTTTTATTAACCGTTTGATTATAATAATTTTATTTTTTGATTATTTTTTAAAATTTATAGTGTTTTAAATGAAATTAAAAATTTTATAAAATATACTGAAATATAATTCTGAATGGATTTTAGATATTTGTTACTCGCCTATGTATTAAAAATTTATTCAAAAATATTTCAATAGTTTTTTGTAACGAACAAAACTAAGTGAAGGTATCTACAAAATTTTTTATAGAATTAATATTTGTGAACAAAATTATTTTCTACCATAGACCTTTTTCAAAGGTTGCTGAACTAAATAGACAGCACCATTAGCGCCAGCATATATTTTCTGTTGCCTGCTCTTGCCCTCTCTTCAATTCGGGCCAGTCTTGTCTAAGTGGTTGCATTGTGCAATTCTATTAAATATACATTTTACTTATATATAAAATTATACCGACTTTTTGTATCTGTTCAACTTTTTAACTTAACAAATGTGGGCGAAAAACAAAAAAGAACATTTTTTTCGTAGTATAAATTTTAACAAATTACTATTGGTTAATTTAACGATTTATCAAAAGTCAAAATGAATAGTTTTGTTAACTAAGCAAACAGTCAATAAAAAATCTTATTCAAAGAACATTTTTTTTAAATTAACAAATGAATTATTTAGGAACCGAAATTAAAAGTCTGAGTTAAATAATACTACGAATTATTTTTACTCCATGTACGTCATAGATTAATTTAAACTTATAATATTTTTTAAAAATTTAATGAGAAAAACCTAAGCAATTTTGTTCCACATATTATTTCTCAAAAAATTTTTTAAAAAAGCTTAGTCTATGATTGTTCTGTTTTTCTCATTTTTTTAAGCTAGTTTTAGAAAAAAGTATGTATTAGATTCAATAAAAAACTTGACAGAATGTTTAAAAAGTAATGACAAATTACGCCTTACTCTTACTTTTTCAAAATTCATTATCGGTATTAATATTATTTTTAAAATAAAAATTTTTGAATTTTGGAAAAGTAAGACAAGCGTACTTTTTATTCACTTATCAAACATTCTGTCAAGTTTTTGAATAAAACAGCGTTGTTGAGAACTTTTATACTGATAATTTTATAATTTAAAAAATATAAAAATTATTCGTTTAATTACAAAATATACTTCTTTATATTACGTTTGTTTATTATAAAATATATTTGTTATTCATGTTTATTGTTAATACTCAAAACTGTTTATGTCAAATAGAATTAAAAACAAAAAAAAACCGTAAATTTTCACACTGTTTTATATGTATGTGTAGTATGTCAACACAATTAAATGCAAAAACAATTTATTCCGTTATATTTGTAAACATATTCGATTCATTGAGACAAAGAGAAAAATTCGTGTCCGGCCAATGCGTAATTTCAACACGATCAAATCAATTTTAATAAAAAAAAAAAGATATTTTTAATTACTTTATTATTATTTTGATTATTATTTCACAATAATACGTATTATTAAGTGGTGTTCTGTCAAATATATAATCGTGATGCGAGATATAAATCTAAAATGTTTTTTCGAATAATTATATTATTTTATTATTTTTGCTTAATCTAATATTGAATACTTTGTTGGATGATTGTTTTTTTCTTTCTCTTTTTAACTATCACAATGAATCACGAATTCAATTTTAGAATAACGTTCTATGATTTAAAAAAGAGAAAAACATTCGATGTCTGTTATTTATCATGTTATTTAAATTATTATGTAATAATATGAGTATTTCTATTATTTATCGAATATCAAGGTAGTAAAATATAATTTTATTCAAATAAAGTTTATAATGTATAATAATGATGACAATGGTGTTGTTTAATATCATATTAAGGGTACCAAATGTGTACTGTTTTTCAGCATAATCTAATATTGAATACCTTGTTGAACAGTATATTTTTTTGTTAATGTGTACAATTTCAAGTACTAATAGACATGTACATTATTCAAACAAAGTGATAGTTTAAACAATAAGAACTTGCAAGTAAAATTGACGAAAATTGGAAAATTGAAAAACATTGACGATGGACCAGATAAGATTAAATGAGATGGATTACATCAAGTAGATTGATAGATAATAATTTTTTTACTAGTATTATCCAGTTAATTCCATCAAATGCTTTTGAGTATCAGTGTATACAATATCTACTTAATGATGCCCATCTAGCTTTTGAGTGACATATTCAGTTAATTGATAATTTGATAGATACAAGTTAAAATATGACAAGATGATATCATAAAGTATTTTTTTAAATATTTCTGAGATTACAGGGAGTATGGATATTTGTCTGTAGTTCACAATGAGTAATAAATCACTTTTTTCAGAAACAGGAATAATTTCAGAGTTTTTAAGAGAGGTAGGGTAACAGCCAGTTGAGATTTCTTCATATTTCTTCATATGATGAAGAAAAGATATTAGTGCGTCAGGCCATAGTTTTATTAAAGCTGTCGACCGACCGTCAAGACCAACTAAGTTTTTATCAGGGAAAGAAGAGAGAGTTTCAGCAATTGTTTTAGGTGAAATTAAGATAGTGGAATTGTTGATGGGAACAGAAGTCATAAGCATACTGAATTGACAGGATATACTGAGGACAAGTGAGTTAAATACAGTGGCAAAGCGGTTAGCAAATAAGTTAGCTATTTTTATGATGTCACATACAGGACCATTTTGTGATTGTATACATGTATTTTTATATTTTTTGTTCTTAATTTTACTAATATGGTTCCAGAAAGTTTTTGGATACTTGGTAAGATTATCTTGAATTTTGTTATTATAATGTTTAAGATCATGTTTGATTGTAGTTTAAATTTTTTTCCTAGATTTTTCAATCTAACATCGGCAATAGATGACTTATGGATTTTATTAATTTTTATAAATTTATTTTTGGTGAATATAAGATTTATTAATTCATTTAAAAACCAGGTCGGAAAATTGTGTCTTAGGTTTAACGTATCTCTAGGCATGTTGTTTTTATTAATAATTAAAAAAATTGTATCATACAATGTACTTAAAGCAAGGTCAACATGTTGATCAGGTAGTGATTCAAAGACTGTACGCCACTCTGTTTTTCTGTGTTCAGATTAAAATAATAATAGTATATTAAGATACTTGATAATATATCTAATTTTACTAGTAGACTTAATTAAAGGAAAAAATATTAGTTGATGCATAGTGATGGTGTACAGAGGAGAGAAAGAAAAAGAGGTGGACGATATTTGTTGGTACTGACAAGTGGTTCCGTAGCTGTAATATTATAATTTAAGTCATTTACCAATACAATATGAAGAATATTACCATAATAGTTAGTAATAGTATTAACCTGTTGCATTCCCGCCGACAAAAGTAAATTAGCTAGTATGGTTCATAATCTATTCTTTTTCGCATTAAAACTATTCAAGTAATTATCAATAGAAAAAATGGTAAATAAAAACTACCTGCAATAATTATATTATCTTTGATAGTAACCAAATATTCTTGCAGATATTTCAGAAATTTAATTACTATTTTAGTATTACTATAAATAAGATCTGGTAGAATATATAACGTGTATATCCTACAGTTTAAGTTATTAAATATTGTAAACACACCCAGTAAACACTCTGGTTAATTTCAAGTAATGTTTATGGTATATTAATTTTATGATATTTATAAAATGAGTTGTTTCTTAAAGCTTTTAGTACACCGCATCCACGAGACTTTGTGTAATTTAATCTTGTCTATAAACAGTGAATAAAAAATTATCAAAATAATGCCCAGATGATATTGAATAATCCAGCCAGGTCTCCGTTATGATTATAATATTATGCGGATTAAGTAGAGAATTTAATAGAATATCGTTAGCCTTCATATTTTTGATACAACGAGCGTTTTGATAATAAGCTTTGATTGTTGCCGATAGTTATTGGTTATTAATATTATTACAAAACTAAGTGTTTTTAGATGGTAAAGTATGTTGAGATGTAGATGTGTTGGACGTAGAAACTCACAGGTGATATTATCATATACATCGTTGATTGACTGACTGTTGGTGTGATAATTATTTTTGGCAGTTGATCCTTGACAGCTGATTAATTTTTCGTCTTTACAGTTTTGAAATTACCATTGCTGAATTTCACTGTTGAATAAAGTGTACCCGATTGAAGTAATTGCTGTTTGAGTTGATTTCTTTGTTGTATTCGTGCTGGTAAGTAGTCGTTGGTCACAATAGATTAAAAATTGTTTAACTAGAATCTGTCATTCAACAAAGGTCAATATCATTGCACATTTGAAATTTATATTAATAATATTTAAAAAAAATAAATAAAATAAAGAGTTTTAGTCATAAAAAAAAAAAATATGTTCATGAAGGATTATATAAATATAAATTAGGTGAAAATTTATAAAGTTTATAAATTTATAAAAATATTATACTCGAATGAATAAATATATATACCTCAAAAGCGGGATGAGTTTTTCTTTCTATTTAATTAAGCTAACCTTAATTTCTATTTATTTAATTTAATTAAGCTATTAGTATTTTTACATGAATAATAATAAATTGTTCATTAATGTGCACTGCAAATTTAATAATTACTGATTTACTCTTCGTTTTTCAAATTTTAATTCGATATAAAATGAGGAAAATCAATTCAATGGAAAAAAAAATTAATCTCGCATTTAAACTTTATTAACAATATTAAATTTGTTTTTTTTTTTTTGACAATTTATATCAAAGTGAATTTTTAAAAAGGACGAATAAATTAACAATCATCAAAATTCGTGATCCGCATTAATAAACAATTATTATTTATTAAAAAAAAAGCAGGGATACTCAGTTTGGTAGAAAAATAAAAAAAATTAATCTTAAATTCAAAAAACAATAGTAAAAATGATTTTTTTAAATAATTTTTATCAAATTAAAATTCAGAAAACAAAGAATTAATCAGTATTTATTAAATATGTGGTCCGCATTCACAAACGAATATAATCATCTATTTAAAGAAAAAAACGAGGAAACTCAATTCGATAAAAAAAATAAAAAGTAATCTCGCATGTAAACTTTATTGAAAATAATAAAAAAAATTTTTTTTTTTTTATAATTTATATTAAACTAAAATTGTTTTAAAAAAACAAAGAATAAATAAGCAATCATCAAAATTCGTGGTCCGCTCTTATAAACATTCATTACTTATTAAAAAAAAAACGAAGATTAGCAGGCAGTTCTCGTGTGACGGTTATGCTATACGGTGACATTTTCATCTTTCGACTATATCTAATTGCTGGACGTAGTTGTGCACCAACACATGCCTTGATATGATATACACACATGTTGTATTATACGAAAAACTCGGGAGAAAAAATAGACGAGGGGTACGGCGCGACGCATACGAAGAATTTAAACATTCCAGCTTTAAATTTATTTTTTAGTAAGATTTGTTACCTGGCTTTTGTTGAACTTTATATCTTTTCTACTACATGTTGGGAAAAATTGAGAGTGGCTTAATCGAAAGACAGTCATTGATAAACATAATGAAACTACATTTAGTTTTTTTTTTTAACCAATATTTAGCAGGATTTAAATTAAATAAAAACTGATGACGTCGCGGACCACTGGCTTAAAATACTTATTACCCGGTAAGCTCGCAGTACTAAAAAATTGAGGCGAGACCCTGCCGGGTTTCTTGATATGGCTAGTTCTACGTGAAATTTAAGTTTAAAATTATTTATAGTTTGAAAATTATTTATAGTTTAAAATAAAAACTAAAAAAAAATTGTTTAAACAATATTTATGGTATAATTTGTTAAATAAACAAATTATACCATAATAAACCGTTATTATTCTGTATACGCTCTTTTTTTGAGGATTTCATTTTACTCCATACCAATCAATACCCCTACTCGCGCCTAAAGATGTTTACACATCAAAGAAAAAATTAAAATCGACACAGTCCAATCAGTCTATGTATAATGTATAGAAGCATGCTTATTTCAACAGTATTTTTTAAACACTCCTATAGGTAAAAAACGTCGTATTCGAAAAGAACTGACATTTAAATACATCAACTACGAATATAAAGCTTCCTTCAGTGACTCCGATGAAAAAAAAATATATGTAACATTATTACAGATAGTGTAAAAAAGATTCAAAACGTAAAGTTAAAAGTCGGCGAGATGACTAGTAAATAATGCTACTACGACCACCCGACATGACCAGAATTGTCAGAACCTTAATGTTATCTAGATTCGCGACTAATTCCATAAAAGGGGCTAATTGTCGAATATATGAAAGTTATGGTCTCGTTAATCAAAGCGATTCATTTAAGAGTGCTAGAAAATACGAAACTAAAAATTTGACATCAAAAAAACTTAATACAAACTAGAAATATCATTATTGATAACGATAATAATTATGATGATGATAGGGATAAAAGCGATGTTACCACCGATTCAAATATATATCAAAACATTCGTGTACTTCATATACCACACTGAGAAAAAAAAACAACAAAAATTGTTATACCAGCACGACAACCTAGAGGCGAAATACCATCTGGTCAATTATTATCGATATATAAAAGAAAAATTGTTAGCCATCATATGCATTTTATAATACAGCTAGACAATTTTTGTTATACGGCACAACAATATTTATGTATTATAATTTTTATTGGAATGTGTAATAATTTTTATTGATGTCAACGACAAAATTTGTTATGCTGCAACAAATTCTATTGTGGTGTTTAACAATTTTTGTTGTGCTGCATAGCAAATTTTACTGTCCATCAATATTTGTTGTGTTGGTTGATAAATATTGTTAAAAGTCTAGCACTTTTTGTATTGCTCTTGGCCAATGGCGGCCTCGTCGAGTAATGTCGGTAGTACTCGACCTTTGTCGTGTCATCAGTGGTGCCTCGGTATATCTGGATGCCATTATGTCTGGTTTGCTTCGTCTGATGAGTTTGACAGAGTTTGAGAAAAAAAATTAATTAAATATTAAATAAATATCAAATTTTAGTAATGATATATATTTATGGAAAAAAATAATAATTTTATAAACAAGTGGATAAAGATTCAACTTTGATATTAAACAAACAATATAAAAAATAAAGTAAATGACAGACTAAATTTACAAACATAACCTCCATAAAAAAAATCTTTCAGTGAAATTATAGAAGTAAGAAAACCAATGTTAATAAATCTTTATATAAAAAGGACACTTGTATGAATAAAAATGAAAGAATTGTATTTTTAATTTATTTTTTTCCTAAACATATATATATTCAATGGATTCGTTATTTTTAATTATCAAAATAAAAATTTATTCTGTAATTTAAAAAAAAAAAAATTAATAACTAGAATTTTTGTTAAATTAAATGGATAATTTTTACTATTTTTAATATGAAATTTTGTTGAGTGGAACAATAGAATTTGTAAAAAAGAAATATAAAAATTGTAGTATATTCAATAATTTTTATTTGGAGCATAACAAATTTTGTTATACAGCACGACACTTTTTACTTTAAAAAAAAACAAAAACTGTAATACCGACAGAACAGATATTATAAATCCAACTAACAAGTATTGTTGAGTCTCAACTTCGCCTCTACTTTGTTGTGCGCCACCACAATTTTTCTCTAGTTTTCTCAACAATTTTTGTTGTTTTTTTTTTCTCAGTGCAAAATATGAAAGTGACAGGGAAGATATAATTAGCTTAATTTATGTTAATACAGAAATAATGCCCTTAATAATAGCAAGAAAATTATTAAGAAACATAAAATTTGATAATTGCAAACAGCGTCGTGATTGTTTTATGAAAAATTATCACGAGAAATATCAAACTTCATTTGAACCTTCTTCAGGCTTGGAGACAACCATCGTAAAAGCTCATCAAGTTTTCACTGACAACATTATTCCAAAATTTATTTTATCAACAACATGTGGCGCACGCACCATCTTCAAGGTGTCAATGCAATATTGAATACTGGGTTTTAAAACAAAAAAAAAAAAATGCATTGAAAGAAATTTTTTTTTTTTGTTTTAAATGTTTGATATTAATTTAATAATGGATGATGGGAAAACAGTTATATTCTTTTTTGATCTCGGTTATATGTTAAATAATTGGACCGTAAATATTGAGGGATTTCTGAGCTACTGTCAATGCAATGTAGAAAACTATGTTTCAGAACGGTAGCACCTTGCGTATCCATGATAAAGTTTTTTTACACCATTCACCATAATCTGGGTAGATTTTAAATGATTGTCAGACTGCACTGGACTCCAAAGGCATTTTGCCAAAAACGCTAAAAACTTCTAAATTTATTTTAATTTCTTTATTTTATCTTCACAAAGAAAGTATGCATCGAAGAAAAATTATTTCTTTATTAAAATATTTGATATTTATTTATTGAATGATGACAAAACAGTTATATCCACTCTTGACCTCTGTCATTTTTTAATTGAAGTGTAGTAGAATGGAAGAGTAAATATTGGGAGGTTTCTGAGCTGTCGATTCAATGTTGAATACTACCATACTTGCGTAACCATAATCAAGTTTTTCCACACTATTCGCCATTATCTTGCTACATTCTGAATTTTCGGTTTATAATGTTCGTCGGACTGCGCTGGACTTGGAGATATTTTTCAATATTTTTCACCAAAAAAGAAAATTCCCAAAATTGAATTCAATGATTTCGGCCTTTTCATTTTAATTTTTTTTTTTTTTTTTACTATTATTATGAAAACAGTCACAAAACTATTTTTTGATACTATTTTGTAATAATAGTGAAGTAAAAAAAAAAAAAAATTAAATTAAAAATTCTTACCCAAAATTGAGCGTTAAAAACACGGATTTTCACCCGTTTTTCATGCTTTTTGATTTATTCTAATCGTATTTCTAGAGAACCCAACAAGTTTTAAGTTGTTTTCTATGTAAAATTTTCTCAGCTTTTCAAAAATAATAACAAAATTGGAATAAATTTAGGGGCTCGGTCGTAAAAAAGAGGTAGCTTTTTAAATTTTAAACATAATTTTCAGAGATAAAAAAAAAAATGAGAAAAATAAAAATATTTTTTTCAGAAAGCTGAGAAAATTTTACATATAAAATCATTCATCCTGAATTTTTTTTGTTTTTATAAAAAACCGAAAAAAATTATTGAAAAAAACCCAATTTCAAATTTTGATGAAATACCCCATACAATGAGGGTTAAAATAAGGGGGGGAAAAATCTAAAAAAAATTTACATGGCATATCTTACCAAGGTCTACAAGCTTATGATAGTTAAAAATTGTTCTGAGGATAGGTCACCCAAATCGCCGTCCATAATTGGCGTTTTTGCTAATATATATAAATTAAAAATTATACATATATCTTAGATATATCAATATATACCCACATATATCTTGTAAATATAGATTTTTGATAAATCCACAGACACATCCATATATATATATATGCCATACGACGAATGCCCAATATCCGAGGTATATCTACATATAAATGGAATGTTTCCGAATCTATGTTGGTTACATTTTGACGATTGTCTCAGACATATATATTTCCACACGGGGTGACTCGGTAAACGAATTCATCTTAGTCAAAATTTGGTAAACGATGACGACGATAGTCAGTAGAGTTTGACTCATTCTCATTAATGATTTCAGCTGAAGGTAATAATATTAAAGCAATGGTTGTTCGATCATTCACAGATAAATCTGATAAAAGTAATCAATGAAACAAAACTATACAAAAATTTTTTAATCAAAACTAAAGCACTGGTTTCTATTTATTAAATTTTTTCTTTATTTCAACAAAAACTATTATTTGTTTTTTTATATTTCACACTACTTTTTAAAAAATCAACTCACAGTTTTTTTTTTTTTGGCTTTATTGGATTCTGCAAGTTAAAATCTACGACCAAGGCTATAATTAAAATTTTCAATGATTAGTTTATTGATAATCAGCAGTCATTTATAAAAAAAAAAAAAAAAAAGTATGTAAGGTCTTTATGCAATAAAATAAACCGCAAAAAAGTTATTCAATGAATACTCCATTTATATAATTTATTTATTATTTAACAAATGTATTCAGTTCATAATAAAAAGTAATCAATAAAACAAAACTATACAAAAATTTTTCAATTCAAATAGATTATTCTTTAATCAATTTACAAAAGTACTTTATTTTATATGTGTTTAGTAATAATTGCAAAATAGCAATTGATTCGCATTACCTATAACTAATGAATACTGTTAATAAATATTTTTCAACAAATAAAAGTAACGTCAGAAATAAAGAACATAATTTGTACAATGAGCTTGATACACATAAAGGACTCAAAATCCATCTCTTAGTCATTAGCAAAAAACACTTTGCCTGATGACCTTGCCTATCACTAATGTTCACGATTTTTTCAATACTTTTTTGAGTTCAATTCCGACCAGACATGTGTGAATACCTCATGTTTTTACTACTTATAAAAAAAAGCGTTAGTCATTTATCGTTTTTTCTCCCGCTTTTTTTTATAATTATTTCAATGAGCTGTTAGAGCCACTCAATGATGATGATGACGATAATACCGGAGCAATATGGGAATTTTGGTTATTAGATCCACTAGTACTACTTGTAGAATAATAATTGTAAGCGAGGTTTTGGGCATCAGCACTATTTGTTGGTGTCCATATACGTGAATACGGACCATTTCCATCCCATGTATTCACTGGTCCATAATCAGAAGTTGTTGTCGGTTGAGGTGGAGCGCCATAAGCAGAAGTTGGAGATGGAATTTCCATAGTCATTCCTGCCAAGTAAATAATTTTTGTGAAATTGTTATTATAAATGATAAACGAAATGATTTTTCTACGTACCCATGGGAGACGTCATGCCATTCTTTTTAAAAAATTGAAGAGCTATAAATCCAATAACTACGAAAAGAGCAAGTTTGGATAATATAAGAGCCTTCATTGCTTTCAGGCCAATAATAGCAACAAAAATTGGCATTATTGCCTTCATTTTTAATTTAAGTAACAACAAAACGGGCAATAATAATTTTTTTTTTAATATTCCACGGGCTTCATCATAAGCAATATCATTTGTCTTAAATTCAATATCAAAATCAGTAAGACTACGACTTGGTCGATATTTCAAGTTTGCCTCGAGAAATGGCATATCGATATTATAATTATACTGTTTTAAATATTTTAACGTTCTAGTCAAAATAGCCTCATCAATAGTATTAAGCGACCGAACCTCGGTTGCTGTTCCCAACTTATCATCCAAGTAGCTCAATACTTCATGTTTCAAACACAATGTCCAAGAGTCGGCTGTGACACACTTATTTAGAGATTTTGACAGAAAATCAGTGTTTGAAGATGATGCGCTCATTACTAAAAATATTAAACCAAATATGCAAAAGAATTGCATGGTAATATTTAATGATGTTTAAATAGAATTGTTTTTTAAAATTATAAATTCGGTCTTTTTCTTTTTCGAAGGGACTATATGTCGATCAAGATCGTACGTCGCGGTGGCACACAATCAGCGATCAAACTGCGACTGACAGAGGAGTGGCCCGTCTCTTTTATTTAATTTCAACTGGTGAATCTATGTTATTCGGTCGCACATGCTTTGAGTAAATGATTGAATGAAATTACTATTTAAATTTTATTCACATAGAGGCGACTAAGTATACGTCGTCCTTTTATCGCATCTTTCTACGTGGCAAATAAATTAAATTAGCGTACGTTATGGCATGTGCTATTGTCATTCATGATAATATGCTAACATAATTTTTTATGAAGGTAATATTTTATTTGTTATTGTTTTTCGCGAATTTTAATAGTATCCAATATTGAACATATACCGGATTTACCAATATTGAGATAAAATATTCTTTTTATTTCTTAAATAAATGTTTTAATCATTTCCCTGAGTGTGTTGATATTCATTATATTTTGATAACAACAGTAAGTTCAAATATAATGATCACTGTCAAATTTTGGATGTTATCTATTCAAAAATATTTGATTTATAAACTTATTCTATCCAGATTCTTTGGATCTTAATTTTAGTACTAGTATATTCTTAACTATACATATAATTGTAAGTTTTTTCGACAACTGCAAAACGATTTGATAACCTCTTTCAAAGTGTGTTTCGAGCTAACTTATTAACACGCTTGGAAGTCGGGTTGACGTTTCATTCAAGATCAAAATTTTACGTTTTTGGTCTACAATTCCCAGGTAGAAATTTAATGTGCTTAAGACGTCCAGTAGACGTCTTTTTTTGGCGTTGGATGTCCTACAGACATCAGTTTTAGACGTCTAGATGACATCAAAATGTTATGCCGATAGACATCAAATAGACGTCTGGTTAGAATGGAGTTCCCTCTATTTCTCTAAACTGAGGCATTAATAAAAAAAGAATAAAAGTTCTCAAAATTATGGTTTACTTCAAGTACTTGTAAAATAATTGTTTGAACAATTATTTATGCAATTGCATTAGTTTTTTTTATCCAACAGACAATAAAAAATACATTTTCAGTAATGAATTAATAATTTTTCAGACAACAATGGGCTACGAAAAAAGATGTATTTGCAAAAAAGACGAGTCCTTGTATAATAATTGTTTAAAAAATTATTTATGCAATAACATTTGTTTTTTAAACCGATGGACAATTAAAAATATATTTTAAATAAATAATTAATAATTTTTAAGTGAAAAATTGGCTAAGAAAAAAGATGTATTTGCAAAAAAGACGAGTATTTGTATAATAATTGTTTAGAAAATTTTTAATTGTATTTTTAATTGTCTATTGGTAGAAAAAACAAATGAAATTGCGTAAATAATTTTTTTAACAATTATTATACAAGAACTTGTCTTTTTTGATAATACATCTTTTTTCTTAGCCGATTGTTCACTTAAAAATTATTAATTAATAATTTAAAATGTATTTTTTAATTGTCTATTGGTTAAAAAAACAATTGGAATCGCGTGAATAATTTTTTAAACAATTATTTTAGAATTACTCGTCTTTTTTGCAAATACATCTTTTTTCTTAGCCAATTTTTTACTTAAAAATTACTAATTATTTATTTAAAATATATTTTTAATTGACCATTGGTTGAAAAAAAAATGTTATTGCATAAATAGTTTTTTAAACAATTATTATACAAGGACTCGTCTTTTTTGCAAATATATCTTTTTTCTTAGCCAATTTTTCACTTAAAAATTATTAATTATTTATTAAAAATTTATTTTTATTTGTCTATTAGTTAAAACAACAAATATTATTGCGTAAATAATTTTTTAAACAATTATTATACAAAGACTCGTTTTTTTTGCAAATACATCTTTTTTCGTAGCCAGTTGTTGTCTGAAAAATTATTAATTTATTACTGAAAATGTATTTTTTACTGTCTGTTGGATAAAAAAAACAAATGCAATCGCATAAATAATTTTTAAAACAATTATTTTACAAGTACTTGAAGTAAACTATAATTTTGAGAAATCAATTAGAAAAACGTTTCGGCCTACTCCAATTTTTTTTCGAATCAATGTGGTTTGAGATTTTATTTTATAAAAAAAATTTCATGCATCTCAATTTGGTCGAATTTATTGGAGACAAGGATTAGTATTAAAAGTTCTTACTTCACGGACTTAAATACGTCATGAAAATCCCAAAAAAATTTACGTTCAATATAAAGCCAAAAGTAGCCTTTCAAAAAAAATTTCAACTGAATCCGTAAGGGTCAGGCAGATGACTAGCTGAAGTGACTCTAAATGCCCCATATAAAGTATGGAATACATTATAATTGAACGTCTAATTTTAAACTGTATCAAAAACGTTTCACTGAAATAAACTATGTCTCTTATCGAATTGGCAAAACCAGGCATAAAGTAGATAAAGTGGATAAAAAAGAACCTCGAACTGTAGAAAGACCATATAAAAGATGAGTCACGTCCTTTATTACAGTGTCTCACAGGACTATTTTATGGGTTATCACGGATTATGTTTTTTTGTCATATCCGGAGTAATTCTAATATTTCGACCGGTTTTACCAAATTAGAATAAAAAATTTAGTTTATTTTTCTGGGCTTGGAATGAAAAAAAAAAATTCAATCCTTAGCCTATATATTTATCTCCAGATAAATGAAGTAAGTTCTCTATTCTAGCTCAGTAAAAATCGTCAAAGAAATCATTTCATAAAAAAATTATAAGGCTTGTAAATTACTTTGAATACAAGGTGATAAAAGACAGAGAGAATGAAAAAACTAAAATATCAATAAGAATGATGAAATGATAATGTTATTTGAAAAATTTATCATCACAATAACTTCCAGAAGTGACAATAATATAAATATATTCAGAATATAGTTATATCTATATCGTTAAAAAATACAACGAAAAAAAATCATAATTGAATAATTACACTTTCCGATTTAGTGAATACTAAAAAATCGTAATTTTCTACTTTCTGTCTGTTTTATTTTCAATATTCAAATTTCAGAAGAAAGCCATACAAAAATTAGTTTAACTGGAATTACAACAATAAATCTTCACGTTGAATATCGTATTCGGTAAGTGAAATACTTACGATGAACACAGTTAAATTTTTTTATACAAAATATAAATTGAAATTAATATAAAAATCATAAGTTATAAGGAGCATTATTAACTAAATTGCAATAATAATTTATTAAATAATAATTTCAGTACGTAAACCAAATTATTTTACAAAAACATCATTTCAGTCACGCAATAATCTATGATTTCTAATACAAAAATGAAAAAATTAGCTGAACTATTTTAATCAGTAGTGGCATAGCCTGAATAAGCCAAGTTTTGAGCATTTGTAATTGACTCATTGTTTTCTAGTGATCTGTATTGAGCAGCTTGATATTCCCAAGGTCCATGAGCAGCAAGTGGAGCTGCATGGCCATCAGCAGCAATTTTTTTGCATAGCTGGAAGATAGCAAGTCCCACGGAGACAACAAAACTGAAGAATGACAATTGAAGCGCGTTCCAAGCTTTCAGTCCAAGAACACCAATAGCCAAAGGAATCAAAGTCATTGCTTTCAGTAAGACAAATACAAGGATAGGAATGATAACCTTTTTCAATTTCGATTTGCGTGCTTCTTCTACGGCACGACCTTGACCAAATTTGACATCAAAGCTAATTTGATCATCATCAATGTTTCTAGCACTCACTTTGACAGCAGATTCGAGTGGAAGTTTGAACGTTACATCGTGAGAAATAAGATAGTTTTGCACAGTTTCCATGAAAGTTTCTTCACTGCGAGCGGACTCTTTTATATCCTGTGAATTTTTAGTGACTTCAACTGTTTCAGAAACCTTCAAGTAAAACAAGCAAAGAAAAACGAAAGTTTATAAGAAATATTTTTCGTAACATATCGTAATTTTTTCAAATGTAGACAATTCAGTTGCTTATAATTACCTTGAAATTATCTTTGCGAGAGATTTGATCGAGAAGATTCAGAACTTTGAACTTCATGCAGGCTATTTCATCATTTTTCTGTGAACACTCGAGTTTCGTTTGCTCTATCATACTTTCTATATTTGTATTTTTCCAACCCTCAAGCTTTGCTGGTTGAGCGACAGCCAAAGCCAAGATTGTTGCACACACTAAAAAATATTTCATATTTGAAAAATAATTAAAAAAATTTTAAAAAATAACTTTTTTTTGCCGGCTTGTCTCGATATTTGAAGACGGTTGTACAAAAACTGGTGCCTTTTGATCGGTTGAAATGTCTATTTATACACTCTTTCTTATTATTACGGTAGTGCTTTGATACCACTACCTACCACTCATAACAAATTTTCTTTTCGTTCAGTATGGCATTCGATTATCGAGGTCTTTTAAGGCATGATATGACTGGATAATTAAGCTTAAATGATGTCTCGTGCGACGAATTCTTTTCAGCACGTGAGACAACAAAACATGTTTTGCAAACTAATAAACTTTTAAAAGAAACTAGAACTGACGCTCAAATATTTTTGATAAAATAACGGTTAATAGTTAATGATAATCATGAGTGATAGGTGTCTGAAGAATTAATAATAGTCTGCTGCAGCATAATACTAACAATTGATGAAATATTATTCTACGGTTATGATTGATAAATATTTGAGTTGGTATAAATTCGTATTAAAGATAATTTTTAATTAAAGATATAGACAAAACAATGATTGAAGGGTCAAATTCAATGGTACACATTCCTTATTTTTTTCAAGTTTAAAGTTAAAATACACTAAGAGAAGTCTGCAGCAAATAAAGACGTTAATACTCAAGCCTAATTTAGTTTTTATAGTTAAACTCAGTAGTTGTACGGTTGGTTACCGAAACTTTTATTTATTTTACTTCAGTGCCTTCGGCAGGAACTAGTATTAAACAACCACGCTGCCTGGTTAAATAAATAGTTCTATCACATTACTGTCGAAATTAGATTAAAAAAACTTTTTTAATTTAATAACAGATTATTGATTAAGTCTGAAAGATAAACAAGTTACGTGTTTATTAATTTTCAAAAACTGAACCACAACATAATTATCGTGTGTCTCATTGAAATGTTATTCCAATTTAAAAAAAAAAAAAAAGAACAATAAATATCTTCAAAAGTAATTATGAACGTATGATTATTATTCACTGAGTTTTCTTAGGAATAAATTTAGTCATATAATTATAAAATTAGAGGTTGGCAAACAATACTAACGTAAAGCCGAGTAAAAAAATGATTACAAAAATTTAGATAAAAAAAATTTATAGATTGAGAATATTTTGTGTCAATAATATTTTTTTACGCATAGTTTATCTATATTTTATATTGAAATCATTTTACTCTCAAGTGTTTTGTAGTCACTTGTCCATTTACATGTAATTCGTATGCATTCATTATGGTAATATATTGACAATATAAAACATTGATTTTTGAAACACCTCATACCAAAAAGAGAAAAGTATTTTTCACACTTTCATAAAAATGTTCGCTACAATCGAAAGATAGTATGGCATTAAACAAAAACGCATTGTCAATTCTATTCATGATCCACGCACAACGCTACTTTTTACGGGTCAGCACTTTGAGTACACGGAGATCCGTTAATGTTTGTTTGTAATGTAATTTTTATTTATTCACTGAATACAAATATTATATAGCACTGATCAATGGAACACTCAACATTATTTTACTCAAATTTGATCGAAATTTTATACGAAGAAATACACAGTTATTTTGATTGATATTTGAAATAGTCGAATTTTCTGGCTATGATTACAATAACAATTGCAAGAACTGCAATAATTTAAAGTTCAAGGTCACAAAGTGTTTCTTTTTGATAAATAATTGTTAGTAAAGATCAATAAAAAGTTATTGTTCAACTGAAGAGGTTTTAACTAAATAATCAGCTGACAACACTAATATAAGATACACACACTTTCATCGATTATATTATTGAACGTCTTATCAAGAAAAAAAAAAAAAAACAAAGCTGAAAAGTTTGGAATTATTCATATAAAGATTCAATAGATGATCAGTTCAGTTCTGTTAAACATTATGTTAAGCATTAGCATAATTCATTTAAATTTCGGAAAAAAACTTTAATAAAAGGATTAAAAAAACATCAAAAGTTACGACTGATAAAATAATGATAAAACTACTAGAAATTTATTATATAAATAAATATCATTTATAAATACATCATTTTAATAAATATAAAATACAAAAATTTAGCAAACGTTGTGAAATTTTTCATTTTTTGTAATAAGCATTATACGGTCCATTAGGTTGAGAATCCCAGTGTGTAGCAGCATGCTCAACAGGAGGATGACCATAATGAACAACTTCATAAGCAACTTTAGGCTTAGATAACTTGAAAATAAGCATCGCACCACTTAAAACCATTGATAAAAGTCCTAAGGTCAAAGCTTTCCATGTTTTGAGCGCAATTAAGGCAAGAGCAAGGGGGACGAGCGCAGTTGCTTTGAATTTCAGACCCAACAAAAATGGAATCATCACTTTTTTTACAAAACTACGTCCTACAAAAGAAAAAGAAAATAAATATATTTGACAAAATTCAAAAGTTCGACATTTTACCTTGTTCACTGCTAGAATCAGAAAGTGGCAGACTAAGTTTGTCCGGTACGGAATCAATGAATGATCTTGGAACAATATTAGATCCGGAAATAGCTTCAGGAAGTTTAGCTTCAAGCTGATGGCTGCTAATATAAGAATCTAATTTTTCGAGCATCAATGCACGAAGAAAATTTTTTCCCTCCGCATCAACTCCTTCAAACTGTGTAAAATTATCGGTATCAGCTGACATTTGTCTAGTACGAACCACTGCTAAATCTTCAGTAATTGGAACTCGTTCTTGTTTGACTACATCATTTAAGTATGCTAACACTCTTGGCTTGACACAAGATAACATTGAGTCACTGTCCACACATCTGTTCAAATAATATTAATCGTAAGTTTTTTGTTTTTTTCGAACGTCTATGTAATTCTTACCTATAATAAATGTTCTGGAGAATTTCAACAGTTGTACCGATTTCTTGGGCACTTGTAACTGCCAACAGAGACATTACTATTGCTACAATTAGATTTCTCATGATGAAAATGAAACACTTTGATCGACACGTCAAACCAAACACTGAATGCCCAGTTGTATGCCGACTGCTCAGTTTTATAGCTGACCGAAGCTGTAAACGTGTCATGAATTTTTAGTAAGAGACTACGTGATGCCTGAATGAAAAGAAAGCTCTTTTATCTAGAGTGACGTTTCGACAATCGTCATCATGAGTAAATTTATTTTCTTCCATACATATATATTTTGATGAGTTGGTAGTAATTATTTATATTGCTTATTCGATTTCATAAATTATTTTGATAGACAAAAAAACTCACCAATCGATGTAAGATAAGATCTTGAATTAGTAATTTCTATGAATTTCGTGACATTAATTTCATTTGATCAATAGAAAAAAAGTAAATTAGAATATTTGTATAAAATATTTTGTTATCCCGAACAGAAAAATCTCAGTCATAAACGAACTTAAAATCCTTTGAAGTCTTAAAACGTGCTTCATTTGTCCAGACTTTGGGCTTGTAAGGTCTTTCTATGGAAAACGTCAGGCTTTTAAAGTCTTACATATGAAGTTTTTAAATTAAAGACTTCGAGCCTCTGAAATCTTTCAATGAAAAATCGAACTTTTAAAGTCTTTCATCTGAAATCTTTGGTTTTAAGACTTCGGGGTTCTGAAGTTTTTCATTTTTTATTCTTTTTTGTTTTTTTTAAATTTGTAAAATTTTTCCAAAAAAAAAAAACCCGCACGAGATCGATCACAGGTTTCTTGGTTGGAAGTCAGATAGGTTGACCACTCAACCAAATCATCAATTGAAAATGTGTGAATTTATTTACTTCTTAAGCTTTGAGTTTCTAATTTTTGTTATTTTAAAGTATTCTATATCATGAATATTTAAATAAATATTTAGAGCGAATTGTAAAATTAAATACACCACAAGCAAATAAACTTGAATTTTTTTTTTCAATTACCTACAGGCTAGCGGGTTAGGAGGGAATGTGATTAGGTTGTAGAAAATAAATGTACCTTGTAGTTTTAAAATCCAATTGTTTTGAGGGCGCGTCATTCCAGATAGCCGCCGTTGATGGAAGTCAATGGATCAAATACAAGACACAACGAATTAAATATATGAAGAGACACCCCGAATAATTACAGATCAATAGTTGGGTTGTAACACAAATAAAAATTCACTTAAATATTTCTTTTTAAAATCTAATTAGCTATTTAATTAATTTAATAGATGTTGACAGTTTTAAGTATAACACGATAGCGAAAAAATATAAAAAATGTTAAAATAAAAATAATATAATTTTTAAATAAAATAAATAACTAAAATATCGCGTTACATCCGGTAAAGTCCAAACTAAAAAATTAATAGTTAAAATTTAAAAAGAAACGTAATCGCAAATGCGAATACGTAACAAGGTGTATTAATTTATTTAACATATATTCATACGTATATATTAATAAAACGAGGTGATTACTACGATTTGAATTTATTTAAAAGTATATTGATGATCTTCGCAAAAGACTTGCTAATTTTTCTTTACTTCAAGAAATAGATCAATTCTACCGAGGAGTCACCTACTCTTACTGTTTTTTGTACATGAATTCAAAAGAACGATCATGTTTCTAAAAATAGTGTATGTAGAAAGTTCGTTTTAGGACCAAATAAAACTTTAGAAAAAATACTGAAATCGAGTTTACAGTAAGGAATATATGAATTTTTTATCTATTTAAATTTGTTATTTTAATAACTAAAATGTTATGGACATTTATTGATTAAAAAAGCTATACAGCCTCCAATAAAATTAGAAAAATTTTCTAGGTCTTCAAACTTTCCCAGAATCTTGATTTAGAAGAGTTTAGGTTTTTTAATCTTCCAGAAGCTGAATTTAAAAGACTCCAAAAGGGTACAGGGTTTTAAATATTCTTCAGTACTATAGCTAGGATTTATTTTTGCTCCACCTTCAAATTGAAGATAGAATTATTTGAAAAAAATAGATCGAAACAAAAATTTGGTAACGTTTGTCAGAGCGTGTTGACCCACGTTACTTTTGAAAATTAAAAATTTTCAATACTCCGGTTAGGGCCGTGTTGAATTTTATTTTCTGAATAAATCTCAATTGTTCATTAACACTAAAATCATTGAAAAAAAATGTATTATTATTTAATATGAAAATTCAAATAATCAATAAAATAAGAAAAATAATAGATAAAAAAAACATTTATTTCGATTTCAACAGTTATGTGAAGTTGACCCGCGAGTATCCTAGAAAAAGTTTTTGTAATACATTTTAGAAGCGTTTTGATTTGAACTAATTTGTACCGCTATTGTTTAAATTTGTGCCTCGCAGGTTACAGGGATGTATAGGGTTAAATATAACCTTTTCATATCAACAACTTAAGAGAAACAAAAAATCGCTACAGATGCAAAATAATTTGTACTAATTTGTACCACAAAGCTTGGAATTTGAACCTTAAAAAATAACAAAAAAAAAAAATACCTATTTAAACAAAAAATTTTATAAACAATTCCATAAACCTTTAATAATTAACATTTTTAAAATTTTTTTTTCTATATAATATAAAGAAGGACACGCTTCCATTTGTACTACCAAGCTCAGACTTTGTTCCTCAAAATTAACAACAAAAAAAAATTATTTCAACAAAAAAATGTTATAAACAATTGCGTAGAATCTTTAATAATTAACTTTTTTTAAATGTTTTTTTTTCTTCATAACATAAAGGAGAATACGCTCTAAATAAAGTACGCATAGAATTGTTGTTTTAATAATTACTTATATGCAATTACATCTTTCTCCCAAGCCATTTGACATTTAAAAAAGCGTTTAAAATTATTAATTCGTTATTTTCTAATGAAAAATTGCCTAAAAGAGAAGATGCATTAAAAAAAAAAGACAAAAGAGATTAATTTTTTAAATAAAAAAATGGCTACAAAACAAAATGTGATTATAAAGACAATTACTTGTATAATTATTGTTTAAAAAATTATTTAATCAATCGCATCTTTTTCCTAGCTTTTTGTACCTAATCAATGAATTTGAAATTACAGAAATTAAATTTTAAAATAATTAAATAGTTACGGAAAAATGGGTCATTTCAACAAATAAGTTACTGGTACAATTACTCAATTACTCGTAATTTTAGATGCATTTACCATAATGAATTTCTAAGAAAAGATTTGAGATTGATCCAAAAATTTTAGTACTTGCGTAAGTAATTGTCTTTTTTTTGTTGCATCCTATTTCGTAGCTGTTTGTTTATTTAAATAATCATTTTAAATAATTTTAAATACATCTATAATCAACGAATAACTAGAAAAATAAATGCAATAAATTAAATAATTTCTTAAACGGTAACAGTAAATGTTTTTTGTTCTATTGCATTTATTCTTCTCTACTCTCGAGCTGTTTGTTTATTAAAAAAATTATTTTTTCCATCGTGGATTTCGAGGTACAAAGGAGAATTTGAAATAATGATAAATTCATTTATTTTCTATGAAAAATATAATTGAGTGGTCATCTTCCTATATAGTAGTCGCCAAGATGGGTTATGCTTCAACTCATTGATGGCACCCAATGATTAGTAGCTGAAATGAATAAATAAATTATTTTACTGCCAATGCATGGTTTTAATCCATGGCCACCCAGGTAAAAAAAGGTGTCGAGGTATTACCCGATCTCGACCCGAGGTCGGGGCGTTACGCTTTCGAGGTAAAATCGAGTAAGTGAAAAAGAGAATTATGATTATTTTATTCATTCTGACAATATTTATTGTCAAAGAAAGTACATAATTACTAATTAAAAAAATAAAAAAAAAAGTCACTAGATTAAAATTATTCATTAAGTTGCCTTACCGGCAGCAGAGAAAATTTGAATTTTCAAAATTTGTTGAGGATATTCTTTGATTGGATTTCGTTTTTTTATGAATAAATAATTATATTATTATCTATCATAAATTGCGTAATTCAGGCTTTCATTTAAGCCGAAAAAATCAAAAATATAATAACGGGAAATTATCTTTACTTTCGACCTTAACTACATCTATCGAAAATAAAATTTCTTCGTTGGTTTTTAATGTATCATATTTTTTTTTATATCAAAAAATTTATTAATGACAAAACAAGTTACATCACAAATTGACTACAATTTAGAATACTTGACGCTTTTTTTTGTACAAAATACTTGTTTTTTGTTTTTTGTTAGATATCACATCTTTTTGTAAAGTTTTTTTCGTAACATACACAATTTATATATCATCAAATTTAATTTTTATTTATAATTATTTTACCGGTGTATCATTTGATGTTTATTATTTTTAATATACAATATTGCAATATTTATCATATATTCACATGTCAACTCTGCAGTACAGCCAACAAAAACGAGCAAGAGAGAAAAGAAAAAAAAAAAAAATTTTATAATCTTATACCGTACTACCAACTTAACAAAATTAAAAATCTGGTTTCTCAGCAAAAAGCGCAAAACTGTTAATTTAATTATTCAATTAAAAAAAAAATATAGCACTAAAAAATCTGATTTTTTTTTTAAAAAAAAGCTAGACATCAATTTATGGGATCATTACAAAGCCTCATATTTTTTAATTGAATCCATAATATTTTAATTAAATTTCTAAAAATTGGAGACGGAAGGGGGCAAAATATTTGATGTATAATAAGGCACGGTAGTTACTCTTACACACGCATATATATTTCCTTTCTCATACTTGACTCGAGGCACTACCGTGCCTTTTGATGAATATGCAAATTAGCGCGATCCACGCCCACACACTGAAAAATTTCTCAATAAAACTTTTTACCTCCACAAGAGGGCATAATATTCCGTAAAAGTGAATACAAGGTATATTGAGAAATTAACTAGGAGATTTCTGAGCTGTCAATGCAATGTTAAATACTATGTTTTAGAACAACCTTGCGTAGCTATGAAGTTTTTTGTTTTTTATTCACTATTATCTAACTAGATTCAAACGATTAACAATATTATTTAAAAAAATTGACAGATATGGAATTTAAATTTTATTTTATTATCAACAACATGTGGCGCACGCACAAGAAGACTAGAAAATACAAGAGAACAAACTTCCTATCTTGTCTGTATGGAAAATTCAAAGTTTATTTGAAAAATCAATTGTTTGAAAAATTTTTCAAATAATAATTGAACAAATAAACGTATTTTTTCTAAATTTCTAATACATTGTTTTTTCTTAGGCATTTGGTTATTGAAAAAAAAAAATTTTATGTAATTTATTACGTGCATTTATAATTAACAAATCATTAAGAAAAAAATTGCAATTGATAAAATTTGATGCATTTAGTATAAACAAATAGCTAGAAAGAAGGATGTACTCTCATAAATAATTTTTTAAAGAGTAATAATTATTTGAATAATGAGTATGTTTGTATTTGTATTGCGCATTGTAGAATAAAGTGGTACGAACTGGGGTCCGTTCGAAAAGTCACTCGGAAACTCGGAAGCAGCGCAGTAGACGAAAAAATATAGGAATAAAATAAACTTAAAAGTAACTAAAGGTTGCTGTAGACTATTGATTGTAATAACGGCCATATTGCAGGCCACTCACTTTTGTTACTTATGAAAAGTATTTTTATAATTATTATTAATAATTATACAATAGAATATTTTTTTGATTTGTAGTTTGTCCCTATACAAATTCATGACAAAATGTCACAGCAATTATTATCATACCTGTCATCACAATTTTTAATAAAAAAAATCATGCTTACCACAACAAAATATCAAAAATTTTCTATGATCAAGAAGACTAGAGACCAGGAGAATCAACTATAGGAGTGGGGATGGCTCGATATACGTCGTAAATGTAGAGTACACCACTTTAGATATTTAATTGCGCACTACGTATTGCGCTGATTGTTTATTTCTACACCCCTCAGCCCATCCTAGGACCTATAAATCTATCATCAAAACATAACCAACGTTTTTCATAATTGTCAAACGACATTTCTAAATATTGTTGACAGTAAAAAATATAAAAAAATTAATATAAATAGTTGTTTATAGGTGTACAAAGCCATATTACTACATTTTTTATTATTTGTTATTGTAAGTACTAAAATTGTTCTTTACGTTATTTATAAAAGTATTTATAAAAGTATCTATCTTATTAGACAGTGAATGACAGGTTCATGAACTTTTTGGAGTATAACATTTTTTGAAGCATTAATATTTTATTGTTGTTAAATATTCTATTTTGTTTAAGGCGACATGAACCTCAATTCTGCATTATCTCGGGTTGCCGCGCGCTCCAGCTATAGATCCCTAGTGACATTACTCAAGATCTATACTTCGATTGGTAAGAACCGGTCTTACCAATCGGCAAGAGAAAACTAGATATCTAGGTAAGAGAGATTTCTCCTTATCATTTTTTTCACAAAAAATAACGAAAAAAAACCCTATTCTGTATACCAGAATTTTTGAAAATTGTTTTTATAAATCAAAATTCTATGTTTATTACACAGTATTTTTTTTTTTCAAAAAAACAATTAAAAATATTACGCTATTGACGTATAAATATTATCAAAATTTTATAATTTTGCATTCTGTGTTTTTTACACAGTATTTTTTTTTTTTCAAAAAAACAATTAAAAATATTACGCTATTTACGTATAAATATTATCAAAATTTTATAATTTTGCATTCTGTTTTTTTTTACAGTATTTTTTTTTTTTCAAAAAAACAAGTAAAAATATTACGCTATTCACGTATAAATATTATCAAAATTTTATAATTTTGCATTCTGTGATTAGTACACAGTATTTTTTTTTTTTCAAAAAAACAATTAAAAATATTACGCTATTTACGTATAAATATTATCAAAATTTTTTAATTTTGCATTCTGTGTTTTTTACACAGTATTTTTTTTTTTTTCAAAAAAACAAGTAAAAATATTACGCTATTTACGTATGAATTATAAAATAATTTTAATATTCTCAATAGTTTCCAATAATTGGAATAATTGAAAAATGTTGTTATATACTCCACCTGTATTATTATTGTAATTATTATTATTAACTAAACTTCTCCTTGAACATCTGTCTCCTGAAAACATCTATCTGGAAAATTGTTGATACGCCACTTTCAATACTTTCAATCCGTACCATCAGGAAGACCAGCAGAAACTTTGCTAAATGTAACTTTATAAATAATATGATTTTTTTATAATTGATGTATTTTGGATCACATCAGCTGTCAACCTGTGTTGCTTTATTTGTTTCTATGCTGCTTTTTAAAATAAAAAATTCTATAATCTATTATTATTTTATTATTACATTATTTTTTTAAAATTTATTTAAATCTTACCTTTGATTTATTCATGTATTTATTATCATCAATATGATTCAATAAATTATTGTTGTTTAAAAAAATAAATTGAGGTTAAGTTTATATGGAAAATTTTTAAAATCTGGTTTTTGTATATTTATGACTGCCTTTTTTTAATTAATTATACTTTGTATAATAAAATATATGTATCAATTGATAAAATAATTAAATAAAATCAAATTAAATAAACAATATTATTTATAAATTTTGACATTTATATGACTGACTGTGACTGACGATGTACAAATTGCTCTTCTTGGTTAATATTTGAAGCGCATTCGTTTTGCGCACATAACTTTTGGTTGTTTTTTTTTTTTTTTTTTTATTTATTTTTATGGGCATCAAATATATTAAATATAATTATTAATAATATATATAATCATATGTTATCATTTTAACAATAATAATAATTTAAATAAATAACAATTTTATAATAAACAGGTTTGATGCTCAAATATAGTTTATTTTATTTTGAAAATCAAATACAAAATACAATACAAAAAATTTTCGAATTTTGGAAAAATGAAAGATGAACTCTCTTGGGGATGGTAAAATGAGTCTGCAGTTAAATTTTCAGAATTTTTCCACACGTATTTTTTGAGAAAAGTGGAATTTAGAATTTTCCAAAATTATTATTTTCGAAAAAAATTTTCGAATTTTGGAAAAATGAAAGATGAACTCTCTTGGGGATGATAAAATGAGTCTGCAGTTAAATTTTCAGAATTTTTCCACACGTATTTTTTGAGAAAAGTGGAATTTAGAATTTTCCAAAATTATCGACTTCCAAAAAAATTTCCGAATTTTGAAAAACTGAAAGATGAACTCTCTTGGGGATGGTAAAATGAGTCTACAGTTAAATTTTCAGAATTTTCCCACACGTATTTTTCGAGAAAAGTGGAATTTAGAATGGTGTAATGGTAATGCAGATTTCAGGTTCATGTCGCCTTAACAAGAATTACAATAGTTATGAGTAAAATAAAAGAAAAAACATCTCGTACTAAATTATTTCAAGAACTTTGCAATAATAAAGATGCTGTTCAATTACCTATTACAGCGTGGGCCAGAATTTTAACAAGTGGTAACACCTTAGTATTTGCCAAAGTGCTAAATGATTATAAATTTTTGAATACTGCTATTTTACCTAATTTGAAGATTACAATAGCACATGGTCAAGAGGATTTAGATTGGATGCATTGTCAGCCTCCTAAATCAGCAGATGATATTTCATGAATCATTAGAGTGTTTGATAATATATCATCAAATGAATAACAAAATAATATTTTTTTTAAGAAATTGTACATAAATTTACCAGTTAAATAATTTCAATTTATTTAATTTTCAATTCACTAAGTTCACTAGAATTAAATTAAAATAATTATATTATATAGAATTGTATAGAATTATTATTGTATAAAAAACAATAGCCTGGCATTAATAAAGGTTAAAAAATAAAAAATTATCAACAATAAAATAATTATTGAATAAAATGAGCATTAAAAATTAATCGTATCTGATAATCTTTTCATTTTTTTTTTAAATATAGTTAAACCTTGTACTAGTTCCTTCTCTGCTGCTTGTACCAGTTTAATTTGTTTAATTTTCATTGCTTTTTTATTATGGTCTGGATCATGTGCACTCCCATTAAGACAATTATTTATACAACAAACGCGAGTCATTTTAATATAAAAAAACATAAAAATAATCACAAATATTTATTAATTTTTAATTATAAATCCGCTAGATGTAAACATAATAAACGTCAAGTAGATTGCTCAACAGGCTGAGGGGTGTGGAAATAAACAATCAGCGCATTACGTAGTGCGCAATTAAATATCTAAAGTGGCGTACTCTACATTTACGACGTATATCAAGCCAAAAATATTTGCCCCTTCCATCGAAGTTAATTCTCCTGGTCTCTAGTCTTCTTGTCGATGATCACAATCTTGAACTTCCGGGTTTCCGAGTTACTTTTCGAACGGACCCCAATGCACGTTACCAGAATACCGTGGCGCCCCTCGTTTATGTGGCGACCATATAGCAATACGGTTTTTTGAGGAGAGTTGGTCCTCTTGTATAAGTCTTCTAGTCTTCTTTCGCACGCACTATCTTTTAGATGTCAATGCAATATTGAATACTGAGTTTTAAGAAAAACAAAATATGCATTGAAAGAAAATTTTTTTCTTTTTAAATGTTTGATATTAATTCAACGATAATGGATGATAAGAAAGCAGTTATATGCTTTTTTGATCTCGGTTATATTTAAAATAATTGGAACCTAAATATTGGAAGGTTTCTGAACTGTCAATGCAATGTGGGATACTATGTAGTGCCTTGCGTATCCAAAATAAAGTTTTTTTACACGATTCAGCATAATCTTGGTAGATTCAGAATAAATTATGGTTTATAATGATGGTCAGACTGTTCTGGACTCCTAAGACATTCTGACAAAAACGCAAAAATCTTCCAAAATTATTTTAAAATTAATATTATTATTTTAATTTTATGCATCAGATTGGGAGGTTTCTGAGCTGTCACTGCAATATTGAAATACTACTACTTGCGTAACCATAATAAAGTTTTTTTACACTATTCGCCACCAGTGTTGGGCTCATTTTATACGGCCGTATTATACGCCGTATTATACGCGTATTATACGGCTTTCATTTTTGGGTCGTATAATACGTTTTATACGGGAGTCGATAAAAAAGAAATTGGTAAAAAAAAAAAAACAAGCTCATATTCATATTCATATATAGTTGTAAATTTTGCTGCAAAAAAAAAAAGAGTAGGTTACGTCAGTTATTATTTATTAATTTGACAATTTAGTCATTTATACATATTATAATTATTATTTATTATATAGCTAATATTTATATTTTTATTATTAACTCAGAAAATGGGAGGCAGGCCACAGCATACCGTTTGGAATCTGGATTTTCAAAGAGCTAAAGAAAATGAAAAATGGGTGGCTGTTTGTTTATTGTGTCAAGAGAGTATTACAAATACTTCTGCTGACATATTATTAATACACAGGTAAATATTTGTTGATAAAATTAATCTGTTCTGTTTGTGAATGTACGTATAATTTGAGTATTTTAAATTTCATAAATTATAGAAATAAAACATGCAAAGCATTACTTATCTCGAAAAGTGCAGTAAAACAAATACAATATCAACAAATTGATTCAGCTGTTGAAAATCAATTAATTAACAATGAAAATGAGCCACCAATTGTTGTTGAAGTAGTTGACACACCTTTGTCAACACCACTTATTATACATAAATCTAAAAAATCAAAAACTTCAAGACCACAAAAACGTACAATGGACTCATTTGTTGACTATATACCAGAAAGTCAAAAAATTGCAATTGATGATAGTTTGGTGTCTTTTTTTTATGCTTTGAATATTCCTTTCTCTGCAGCTTCATCAAAGTGTTTTTTAAAATTTATTAAATCCATTCGATCAACTTATACACCACCATTACAAGAAAAAATGGGTGAAATACTTAAAAAAATTGATGAAAATGTCAAAGCAACAAAAATACCAGTAAGTGAATCTCAAGGTATTTTAATATTGTTCAAAAAAAAAGTTGATGATAATATTGACTTGGTTACTTTTGTTCAATCTGAGACACATAATATAAAATATTTAAAAACGTGGAAAATAAATAAAATTAAAGAAATTGAAGCAACATGGTTTCAAGAATTAATTAATTTTGTTGAAGATATGAAAATTGTAGCTGAGGAAATATTTAAAATTAAAATATATGCAATAATGAGTTCAGATTACCAAGAAGTAATTGAAGAATATCAAAATGATTTATGGGTGCTTAATTGTCATATAAAATCTGCAACTTATATAAAATGTAGTCTTGTTGATAATGATCTTGAAAATGATGTTGGATATCTAATGGAAACTTTTTCTCAAGATAATTTAAAAAAAGGCTTGTTAAAGAATGGAGGAAAATTATGTGAATTTAAACATGCATCACCTTGCTATCATTATGATGTAATTTTAAATTGCATAAATAATTTGGAAAGAATGACACAAATGATAGTAGACAAGAGTTACGAACTGGATCAGAGAACTAAAAATTTGCTGATCGATGAAGAGTTTGAACAGAAAATAAAAAATTATGCAGATGTTTTGGAGCCATTTATTAATATAATTGAACAACATGACAATCCAAAATATTTGATAGCTGATGCTGCTCAAGACGTGTTGTTGATATGTAATCGAAAAAATCAACAATATAATTCAATATTATCTCAACTTGATAATTTGTTGACACCAGCTGCTTTGGCTGCAAATTTTTTTCATCCTGTCTATAAAGGAAAATTATTTGCATCTGATAAATCACGTTTGGCAAAAATAAATATATTGATTATTGAGAAATTAAATGAACAAGGTGTAAAAAGTTTCACAGAATAACTATAAAAGTTGGTGGACATATTGGGAAGCAGTATCTGATTCTCATCCTGATTTATCATCATTTGCTTTGAAGCTACTTCAATGTCCAGCAGTTCTTCCAAAAATTACTTTATCACCTATTAATGTTAACAATATGGAACAACATGAATTTGATGAATTTAATGACTTATTTTATTCTTTGCATTTTTAAAAGCTTCTATTATTTCAATATTTAATTTTAAAAAATATCGTACTAAATTACATATTGTTTAACATTTATTTTATGTAGCTTAGGTAAAGTTGTTATATCAAGACTGACATTCTAGTTGTGATACCAAAAAAAACTACAAAAAAGACTACAAATAATTGTACAAACAATTGTATGATAAAAATTATTATTTAACATACAAATATTTTAAAAAAAACTAGTTTTTATAAGACTAGAATATTTTAGTGGTTTGAAACCAAAAAACTAAAAAAAGTACAAATAATTTTATTATTATTATTTATTTTATAGATGTTAAAAAAAAGATATTCAAGAAATATATATGTAATGTAAAAAACTATTAATATTCAAATTTAATAATTTTATGATATACAATATGTAAATATTTATATTCAAACTTAAATTCATTGTGATTGATCAGAGGTACTGGTTTACATACCAAGTGGTTCTCTGATAAACGTGTAACTAAGGTTTAATTAATAAAAAATTTAATAAATGAGTATTTATGAAACTTAATAGTACAAAAAGTTGATTTTTTAAATTATTTTTCACCTGCTAGGTTTTTTTTTTAACTTTAATATCAAAATTCACATTAACAAAACGATAGTTAATTTTGATAAGTAAATTGGGGTGTATGCATGAAATTATTCCTCAATTAAATCATAGTGTTCATCAACAAAAGTATCAGCCATTTTAAAATGATAATAAATATCAATAAGTTTCATTGATCGAACAGCAGTAAGGCGATTACGTATGTCTGAGTGGACAAATGACCAAAATGAAAAAAGTCTTTCAACTTGTGCTGAAGCAGCAGGTATATTCGATAATTTTTTTGCAATTGATGAAAGTTCTGGGTAAATTGGTGAGACTAACTCCCAAAAATCTTCAGGTGAAACAATACTTTTTTCTTTTAACTTTTTAAAAATATTTTCATCATTATAATATTCAGTAAATCCTGGAATGTCTTTAAAAGTTTTTTTTACATTATCTGGTACATTTTTCAAACCTAGTTCTTGTTTTAAAAAATTGAGAACTAATTCCATTTTTGAGTCATCTTGGTTGAATCTTTTACCACGAAACACTGGGTTGAGAATATTTGCAGTTAGTATAATTGGTGTTAAAACTTTTTGTAATCGATTATTTAATAATTTATCAATATCATTATTAATTGCTGGTATTTTTAACTTCAACCATTCTTCACAACCTTTAGCAATACTGCAGTTAGATCGTTGACAAGTATTGATAACTTGACAAACTGGATCGAATAAAACAATATAATCAGTCAACTTCATAGAAAATGATAGATCATTAAAAATATTCAAGCTGTCTGGATCCAAGATCACGAAGTTCTCTTTCACTAATTCTTTCATAATTTTCAAGTTTTTTAGCAAACATCTAAATGCATCACGATAACTACACCAACGTGTATCACATGCTAAAATAATTCTCGAACCTCCTCTTTTTTTTAGTTCATTTTCAGGACCTGGTAATTTAAATTGACCCAAAAGTTTATTTACTGCTTGTGAGAAATCTTTTGACACTAAATCTTTTGCCAATAAATTAGCACTATGACTCTGACAAGTTGAATGCCAAATATTGACATCTTTACCCATACGTATCATTGGTGATGCATTGTCAGTAACAACACCATATGGAATGATATTAAATCTTTCTTTAGCTAATTTTATAGCTTCATCAACAATCAGTTTCAGCTGAGTACCAGTTTCTTTTAATCCAGTTAAATCCCATGAATTTAAAAATAATCTTTTTGAATTTACAGTATGAAGAATTGCAGCTACATTCTTTGTGTTAGCAGCTGAATTTTTCCAGCCATTAATAACCAAGACAGCATCTGTCTCTTGCAATGAAACTCTTTCTTTTGTAATATCATCATATATTTTATTTAAAATGTTGCTAGAAAGTTTTTTTCTGTTCGGTATTGTGTATTGTGTTGATGGATTTAATTGATGTATGGTATTGACAAAATATTTAAAATATTTTGATGTTATGACATTAAATGGTATGTTGCAGGCAAAGAAAAAGCGACCCAAGGCATCATCAACATCACCTGGAGACACTGTTGATCTAGATTTTTGACGTTTAAGGTTGACATAAGAAGTGGCAGAGTTCTGAAAAATAAATAAAAACTCTTTAGACAATAAATAAGACTTGAAAAAATTAATTGAGCAAATGTTCATATAATTTTCTAACCTTTCTTTTTTTGTTTCTATCACCCATTTTATTTATTTAACAATTTAATTTTTATTACAGTGTTATAAAAAAAATTTCTTTTTAAAAAAGTTATTTTATTCATCATTTTAATAAAAATCTTATTTATTAAACATTTTAATTGTTTTAAAAAATTTTTGATGTTGACAATACATTATTATTGTTATATTTTTATTTTTGTTGACATCGCGTTCCATAAACATATAGGAAATCTATTTACCGACGGCAGCACTGCCATATTATACGTTTTATCCGTATTATACGGAATTATCCGTATAATACGCGTGTTATACGAAAATGCGTATAATATTCCAAAAATGCAAAAATGCCCAACACTGTTCGCCACTATCTTGCTAGATTCTGAATTTTTGGTTTATAATGTTTGTCGAACTGCGCTGGACTTTGAAATATTTTTAATATTTATCATAAAAAAAGCAAATTTCCAAAATTGTATTTAAGTTTTACAGAAAAGTATACATCTAAAAAATCTGTTTTTTTTTTTATTAAAAAGTTCAGAATCGATTTATTGATTAATGAAAAAGCCGAATATTTTTATCTTATCAAAATCATAAAATAAATTAATATATAAATTTGAGAGGTGAAGAGGTTACCTCTATCTCGTGTATATATAAGCACGGTAGTTATCTTGCGTCGTCTCTCTCTTTTTTTTCTCATACTTGACGCGAGGCACTACCGTGCCTCTTGATCAAGTAATATAAACACTTTCACATCACACGATTAGGCACAGACTTTGCTGCAATCAGTGTTGCCAACCATACCATAATTATGGTATCGATACCATCCTCGAGGGGCTGGATACCATCTACCATAATGACCACGATGGTAGATGGTATCACATTGTGTGTGTATATATATTTGAACAAAAAAAAAAATTAAAAATTTTTTTTTTTCCAACAAAATAAAAAACCATTTTTTACGGAATTTTTTTGTTGATAACGTGAATCCCTTCAATGTTTATTCTATCCAATCATATTTCGTAAATATTTTTTCAAAGCGTAAACAAACCAATCATAACATTGGTCGTTTCTTATGACATCTTGTTTTGTCAGCTAGCAACAACATCTAGGTTTATATATTTTGTATATAAATATATATATATACATGTTACATATATACATATATATATATATATAGATAGTAATATTTGAAATATTAATTCATAATAAAATAAATATAAATAAATAATAAAATTTTCAAGTAATTAAATACTTAATCTTTTTCATTTTTATAATAAATAATAATTCAGTTAATAACCGGAAAAAAAGATTTCTTATTGACCGATACCATCGTGGCTTCCCAGATACCATCCAAATGCCCTTCCACTACCATCCTGCCATCGTCCCGGGTTGGCAACTCTGGCTGCAATATCAAGAGGCACGGTAATGCCTCGTTGAATACTGTTGAATATATATTTATATTCACAAGGGGAAAATATGGGTGTAAAAATAAAGCAATTTTTGATAAAAAAGAAATTAAAAACGTGACTGTTGCAATTATTATTTATTTATTCGAAGTTTTTTATTAAATACTATCATATAAACAAGTCTATGAACAACAACATATGGCGCGCGCACTATCTTTCAACCGTCTTTGAACCGTCGATACGATATTGAATACATTGTAAATAAAGGTTTTTTCACACCACCTACCATTACTCCGCTAAATTTTTATTTTATAATGTTGCCAGATTGCTCTGGAGTTGGACGATTTTTGTAAATAAAGGTGTTTTACATCATCTACTATTAGCTTGCCAATTTATGTTTATAATGTTGTCAGATTGCTCTGGAGTTAGATGATAATTTTATCGAAAACGCAATTTCCCAAAATTGATTTTGAGTTTTTTAAAAAAGTATACATCTAAAAAATCTGTTTTTTTTTTTTATTAAAAAGTTTGATATCGATTTATGGGACAATGAGAAAGCAGAATATTTTTATCTGATCTTGATCATGTTTAAATTAATGCGTAAAGATTCGGAGGTGAAGAGGTTACCTCTATCTTGTGTATATACAGGGTGCGTTCTGTAAGGGGACCGCGATCCTTTTTGGCCATAATCAGAGTAGATCCATAAAAACTAAAAATCTCCCTAGAAATTCTTAAAAAATAATCAGTCTCATGTATATTAAACCTTTCCATGTGTGCATTGTTATTGTTGTGGATTGTGGTGCTTAACAGTGCTTACTGAGTAAAATTATTACAACAATAAATTTGTTAATAACAATTAACAAAATGGAAAAAAAAATTTCACTTCAAACACATTATCTGTTAACTGATGTAGATGGTAATGTTCTTGTTGAAAATGAACAGTTGAACTAATTACCAAGTTTATTAACAATAAAATATGAACCTTCTAAAATACCTCCAATATTCACTTTATGTTTTAGGCATTAACTTTAAAAAAAATAAAATTTACGGGCTAAGTAATTGGTATAACAACAATATACACTTACCATTTTAATTGCGACAATTTTTTTTATGCCAAATTATTTTTTTTTTGTAATATTTCAATTATAATTTCAGTGTTTACGTTTGTTTATGTTTGTTTACGTTTTGTAATAGATAGCAGTGCTGACACTACAACGAAATTAAATTCACCATGATAAACCACGCCTATTTTTGGTGGACAGCGGTCCTCTACGGAACGCACCCATAGGCACGGTAGTTATCTTGCGTTGTCTCTCTCTTTTCTTTCTCATACTTGATTTTGCACTACCCTGCCTCTTGATATTATTAAAATATAAGCAAGATTTTGTTTTATTTTAATAGGATGTGATATTTTTAATAAAACAAAAATAATTTTTATTATAACCAAAAATATAAAATTTTAAAAATACAAAAATTAATTAAATTTTCATCAAGTAGTAATAAAAATATTACTACAAAATTGAATGAATTTGCAAGATTTTACATTAAAGAGTATATACTTTTAGCGGTGACATGTTACCTCTAAAACGTAGAACGCTTTAAGCAAATTTATTTAATTTTTACAATATATTAGTAAAAATATTACTACAACATTAAGTGAATCGACAAAATTAACCTTAAAGAGTATATACTTTTAGAGGTGACATGTTATTGCTAAAACATATATAAATATAGTCTTATATAAAAACAATTTATCATGTTTAGTTTCATAAAAAATAAATTATTTAATAAAAAGTATAAATCAGTTGTTTGTATCGATTCGTATGATGAAGTTAAAAAAGAAAATACAAATGATGAAATATTAATGAATATAAATTTAAATAAAACCATATTTATAATGATTTTATGAATATGAAACAACAAAAAAATCAAATTAAACATTTAAAAGATTCGAATATTATTATTTTGTGTAAATACGTAAAAAAAAATAAAAATATAACAGATTGTTATACTTTTTTAGAATTATACAATGAATATATTAAACCTGCCCGAGTGGAAATTTCAGTCCGATTCGGATCCACTTCGGATCGGGTTTACCTGATTACAAATCCGATACGGATCCGGCCAGCTGGATCCGATTCGGACCGAAAATGTAACGCCGGCTAGGCTCCGGATAGGATCCGGCAAACCTGATCCGGTTACAATAAGGACACCTTGGCTAAATCGGATACCAAAACATCTATCCGAAATTACATCTAAATCGGATCTAATTTTACATTCAAATCGGATATGTATTTATGTCTAATTCGAATCCAAATGAAAATAAAAAAAAAAAAAATTATTAGCTACCTCTTATTTTTCAGGATTTATCAAATATTACACTTAGAGAATAATTGTAGATTTTTTTTTTTTTTTTTTTGCTACCCTAACCGAGCCTCGAACCCCTGCCTGATCTAAACCTATCTAAACCTATACTTTCAAAGCCAGTGCGTTACCCCCTGAACCATCGCGCGTTAACATATCAGACACAAAATTATGAAGCACTTGTACCAGAAGTCCGGGTGAACGGATCCGGGTTGCCTTATTCAAATCGGATCAAATTCGGAACATGACTTTGACAAAAAAACAAGATCAAGTTTAAAGCAGGTTATCCTGTTCCGATTCGGATCCGTTATGAGTCTGATTTAAATAAGGCAACCTGGATCCGTTCACCCGGACTTTTGGTACAAGTGCTTCATAATTTTGTGTCTGATATGTTAACGCGCGATGGTTCAGGGGGTAACGCACTGGCTTTGAAAGTATAGGTTTAGATAGGTTTAGATCAGGCAGGGGTTCGAGGCTCGGTTAGGGTAGCAAAAAAAAAAAAAATAAAAATCTACAATTATTCTCTAAGTGTAATATTTGATAAATCCTGAAAAATAAGAGGAAAAAAATTATAATTTTTTTTTTTTTATTTTCATTTGGATCCGAATTAGACATAAATACATATCCGATTTGGATGTAAAATTGAATCCGATTTGGATATAAAACCGGATCCGATTCATATGCAAACTCGGATTTAATTTGAATGTAGATTTGGATCCGAATTAGACATAAATACATATCCGATTTAAGTGTAAAATCGAATCCGATTTGCATGTAAAATCGGATCCGATTTAGATGTAATTTCGGATAGATGTTTTGATATCCGATTTAGCCAAGGTGTCCTTATTGTAACCGGATCAGGTTTGCCAGATCCGATCCGGAGCCTAGCCGGCGTTACATTTTCGGTCCGAATCGGATTCAGCTGGCCGGATCCGTATCGGATTTGTAATCAGGTAAACCGGATCCAAACTGGATCCGAATCGGACTGAAATTTCCACTCGGGATAATTATATTTTATATATTTCTACCATGTTTAATATTAATATGAGTGATGATGATATATCAATATATTTATTTAAAAATATAAATCTAATATTAACAAATTCTACAATACAAAGTATAATAAATTATTGTATACATGAATTTTCAATGAAAAATAAATCTATAGAATTTACTAATATCAACGACAATACACAAAATTTTTCACAATATACAATAACAATACATTGTACTGGGGACGAATTGAATAGAAAAATATATTCAACCGTCAAACGTTCAATTTGTGATATTGAAAATCACATGGTGTTTGATATTTTTATAAATTCAATAATATGTCAAGCTATTGCTAGTAAACTTAAAATTTCAACTTTTTATTTATATTTTATGGCGTCTGTATATAAAATGGAAAGAAATAAAGCTAATTTCTTTAAAAATTTATTATATGTTCCAATGAAATGTGACCAATGTATATATTTTTAAAGAATTATTTATATATAGTTAATATATATATACAGATTTAAATATGGATATTTTATATATTATCGATATGGATGGATTTCAAATTGATAGAAAATTTAAATGTAAAGAATTGACATATATTAATTTAGAAACTAACGATATAAATCATTATACTTTTAAAACAGGTACATTCAAAAATTTAAATAAATTTAATCGACAAAGTGTATTATATTGTTATAAATTTATACATGATTTGAAATTTATTGATAATTATGATGATTTAAATTATGAAGAATCATATATAATTATAAATAAAATAGCAAAAAATGCATATAAGCTACATAAACTCGTAGCTTATAAAGGTGGTCATTATGAACGTGATATACTTTTAAATTTAGGTTTTAATAATATTATAAATTTAGAAGATTTAGGTTGTCCTAAATTTGATGATCAAATTATAAATAAATACAAAAAATTTAATAATTGTGGTAGACATGATAAATTGATTTCTGGTAAAATACCGCATTGTTCAATAAGTGAAGTACAATATTTTGCGTATTGGTTGAAAAATGTTTATTCATGAAAATACATATTATAAATCTTTAATAAATTCATTTAAAGAAGCTTCGTTAAACATAAATGTAAAACTCGAAAAAAAAGGTTTAAAATCAACATATGGTATAGTGTTTAAAAAAATAGTGCCAAATGAACATTTTATTTCTGCTTCACTGTATAAAAGATCAAACTCATTTCTATTATTACTTCTTAAATTTTGACCAGATGTAATGTACCGATTCATTTGTTCGATTGATTCTTCAGCCTAAGTTGATGATATTTGTAAAGAATTGTTATATAATTTATCAAAAAACATATCCATTGTTTCAACGTGTCCTTTTGCGCCAGATTTTACAATACTTTCTATTGTATTTGTTTTTTTTAATAAATCATCAATAGTAATACAATAATTATTTTTTGTTTGGTTTAAATGTTTTAAAACTTTACAAAAATCCATATATTGTTTTTCCAAATAACCACAATTAGCTTCGTCATATAACTATAACAAAAATAAAAATATTTGAATTATACAGGGTGAATCAGCCCAGGTAGCATGACTTTCCGTCGCTAATAGTGGTTGTTTTGTTACCTATTTTAAACTTGGCAACACTGTTACTTTCAAAGTTACTAGATGATAATAATAATAATAATAATTCAATTAAATAATAATAATAATAATAATAATAATAATAATTCGTTGAAATAAATATTGAATTTATCGGTTAAATTTTTGCTTAAATAAATAATAAAATTTAAACGAAAATTTTAATATTTATTTAAAGAAGAGTTAAAACAAAAATTTAAACAATAAATTCAGTAATTATTTAAACAATAAATTCAACAATTATTTAAATAAAAATTTTAATATTTATTTGAACGATAAATTCAACAATTATTTGAACGAAAATTTTATTATTTATTTAAGCAAAAATTTAAACGATAAATTCAATATTTATTTCAACGAATTATTATTATTATTTATTATTATTATTATTATTATTATTTATTATTATTATTATTTATTATTATTATTATTATTATTATTATTTATTATTATTATTATTATTATTTATTATTATCAAGAGACTCGGTAGAGTCTCGACTCATTTTTTCCCAGCGCGAAACTTACCGGGTATATAATATAAATAGGTTGCATGGGTATGACGTCACGAATTTTTATTTGCTCAATAACTCTCTTAATATTTATTATAAATGAAAACTAAAATTACTTTCCTTATTAATGTCGATATTTCCCTATCCAATAAGCCTAATCTTGAATTTTTCCGATGTATGGTTAAAAAGATATAATATTCCGAATAAGCCAGGTACAAGATTTGACTAAAAAATAAATATTTTAGTAAAATTGTCGAGTTTCTGCATTTTTCTCTCTTTCACGTTCATCGTGTCACTCTACTCTCTTTTTTTATTCCACGACATATTTATTCTTATGCATGTACATATTTACACACATGCATAAATTCGCAGCTGCGCATGTCCATAGAGACAGTTGATAGAGGAAAAATCCGTTTTAAATGAGCATTTTTTAAATTTGGTTGCATTTTAAAAAAAAAAATTATTATAAACTAATTCGACCCTCGCGATTTCAAAAAAATTATTTAAAAAATTCTAACCCCGCCGGAAAGAGGTGAAATAAATAAAAAAAAAACGTTGATTTCGCGGTTCCTGTTAGAGATAGAGAAAAAAATTTATATGAAAATTATAGATAAAAATTTTTTAGGGGGGGTAGTTCAAATAAATTTTTCTAAACCAACCGTAAATTAGTTATTAATTTTTAAAGTTGTAGATGATTATCATCTTAACTCAGGGGTTAATCTGATGACGTCAAAAAAAAAAAAATTAAAGAAAAAAAAAACTTGAAACGATATTTGTTTTGAATTTGCTTTCCGTGCATCCGTGGCCAAAAAATAATAACAAAAGCAATTATTTATTGTAAAATTAAATTAACAATTGGATAATAGCTTCAATAATTGATTGATTTGAAAAATTTT
>WSYQ01000557.1:0-24407 GCA_011426435.1 Lysiphlebus fabarum
AATTTGGAATGTTCGGGTAATGGGGTAAGTAATAATCATTGATCATGGTCACGGTAGTGACTCAGCTATACATATACCGTGATTGGTATAAGTATATGATATACCGAAGTCCACTGCAAAGATAAAAATTCGCTGATTATGGGGAAAATAAGCAAAAAATTCTGTGATAATTAGAACATTAGTTATTAATTGTTGAAGTTAATTTAAAAAAGTGCGGTGGGTAAGTTTTTTGCCGGACATAGGCCGTACAAATGCCGTATCTAGCCGGACTTTTTTTTGTCTGTACGGCATTTGTACGGCTAATGATCGAATATTTTTTTGTTTTTTTATTTTTACAATCAAATAAAACGGTTTTCAATTAAATCTGAAAAGTTTTAAGTTATCCTAAGCTTATAAGACCGTAAGAGTAGCAATTATTCTATTAGTTGTAGCATTTGTTTTATTTCTATGCATCTCCCACGCATAAAATTCAAACAATGGATTGACTTATTATTTTATTATTTTAATTTTATTATTAATTTATGCCTTCTGATTGGTTGAAATTAATTAACTTCAAAAATTAATAACTAATGTTCTAATTATTATAGAATTTTTTTCTTATTTTTCTCATAATCAGTGAATTTTTATCTTTCAGCGGATTTCGGTATATCATATACTTATCAATCACATATTTATATATATATATGTTAGAAAGAGCGAATGCAAACCGCAAAGTCTAGCATGCTTTTACACAAGCAATTTTGTCCCGCTGATCCCTCTCAAATCGGTGCATTAAATTGAATACTTCCAGGTCAAATTTATTTATTTTAAAAGTTGATTTATCCAATTATCAATGTCAAACTAAACTATTGGTCTATCATTTCCTGAGATATGTAATTCCTCATTTTTCAGGTTTTCACAAAAGTCTATTTTTCATTTTATTTTTTTTTTTCATTATTTTTTGTTTAAGAGACAAACTGAACTGCCATATGCTTTTTCAGCTAGTATCCTCAAAGACGGACTGACCGTAAAAGCTATATTCATTAGTAATCCCTCCGAAAAATATATAAATAAGCCTAATTTAGTATGTATATTACAGGTGTGCACAAATGTTAACAAATGTTACTGCAGTACCAGTTGGAGTGGTCCAGATTGTTCAATTGAAACATATATACCAACAGAAAAACCAGTATCAACAACTGTTGCGACACTTGGTAAAGCTGCAGAATCAGCAAATAAACATCAAAAAAAAGAAACCCCCTACGGTGAGAAAATCTGTCAATTTACTCATTTTTTTATTTTTATAATTCATTAATAAAACCATCAATCAAATATTTTTTTATTTTTAAGAAAAAGAGTTGAATTGAGTAGTCTGTGAGTTTAGGCCTATATATTCATATTATGTTAAACAAATCTTTTGCCATGATAGTAATTGGTTTTTGTTAGTTCAGCTTACTGATTTATTTTTTAGTTTAAACAATATCGTTTTTTTTTTTTATTTTTTTTTTTACATCAGTTTATCACAAGTATTAAGTAATGCAATCAAATATATTTCGTATTAATAATTTTTATGATTTCTAAAAATCTTTGAAAAATCTTTACAAGTAGTGAAATCATTGAAATCTTAAATCATAAAATCTCAAATTTTATGTTTATTGCTGAGTATGTTTAAAGATATAAAAAGACCTAGGTCTTCAAATGTATAATCAAATAGGATATCTTCAGGAATTTTTTTTGGGTCAAAAAAACCAATTGATTAAGTCATTTTTATAGAAATTGTTTTAAATTAAATTCTCAAAAACGAGCCTTACTTTACCCAATACCTTTTTTTAAAAAAAAGTAGACTGCAGGGAGACTTAGTTGCATATTAAAATTTATTAATTACATATCGGTCGTCCATCTTGTGTTTCTCATGTCAAACCAATATTGTCGTTTACTAATCAACTTCAGTAAAATTTTATTTCTACTGGCCATTTATGGAACTAAAAACTATAACAATTTTGATTAAGCCCTTTCAGTACTATTTGTTCAAGTGCTTTACACAATTATTTACTCAAGAATGTAAATTATTTCAGTGAATATATATATATATTAAAATATGGTTATGCATTTAGTAAAGAAGTGTAAAAAAAATTGAAGAAAAAGAAAATGAAACCTCACATATACTCATTCAACTTTTTTTCTGTATTTTTTATTTTTTTTTTTTAGTATATAGATTCGATAGTAGTAAATGAGATAAGAATGTAAATTCTTTAGGTTCAACATAATTAAATATAAAAATGAATGATTCTTACTCGTTGTGAAAATTCTTAGGCACTTGAGTATTCTGAAGGTAATACCATCAGCTGTGCACATAAAAAAGCATCTACGATTTATATATTTGTATGTAAATTTTTTTTAAATTGAAACTGAGTATATTTTTTTATAAATACATAGAAAATTTCAGATCCTTGATTTTTTGATGGGTCATTTAGAATAATCACAGAAAAAAATTAATAATTGTTTTCGAGCTGAGAAGTTATTTTTGACTTGTTTGCTCATTTTTTTTTTTTTTTTTGACAATATATAGGATATAAAATGTAACCCACAATTATTAACGACTTCAGGTGGTGATAATAATAATGATGAATTATTAATAGATCAAGAGAGTTCAGCTGAGACGTGTTACTATACTTGTAATTTATTTACAAATAGATGTAATATTTTCAGGTGATAATGACACAAATACCAACGTTAGTACAATGATAATGGTGTTTATCTTGCTGAGTGTCGTCAAAGGAGTCTTCATTTGTTTTGCATTAATGGCACTTTGCTACAGGTATTTGCAAGTATTAAATATTAATTAAACAATTAATCTGTATAAATGATTATTTATTATTCAAATAATTCTTAAAATTAATAACATTTTAAAAGTAATTTAATTGATGAAAGAAAAAACATTTAAACAAATTTAAATAAATATCAAAATATTTTACTATAGAAAATTTGAATAATTTTTGATCATTTAATTGATACTGTTTAATTATTATCAATGCCTGTGGACGTCGTCAATTAATAATAACGTGCCTAGCTGGATAATGATGGGGCATAGCACGCAGCCAACAAAAAATAATATTGATATTGTCTATAACTGTTATTTTGTATAAATTTGCATATAAAATATAAAATTATTACAACTTATTTTTCAATTCAACCACTCAATTATATGATTAATCGTAAATATGAAATTATAACAAATTTAAAACTATACAAAATTTTATTTCCGTGAAATGTATTGACAAATAATTTTTATTTATATGCAAGTTTTTTTTTTTTTCATCATATGTATAAATATATTAAATTAGAGTTTCAATTATTCGATGTTAAATTATGATATGAATAAATGAAAATATCGTTTTCTATGTATATATATATTAGACTGCTTTAAAAAGAATGATTTTTTCTAGGACGCTTAAATTATAGTTTGTGATTATACAAGACTTTTCTATGATTTTTTTTTCAATTTTTTTTAAAGCGTCTAATCGATTTCTAATTTTTTTATTTAAATCACATGTATAATTAGGTTTAGTTTTTCTTTACAATGGTCCCAATTTATCTATGTGAACTATTCATTTCTATTTTTTTGCTTTGTTTTTTTTTAGATAATGAATGTCAAAGTTGGAAACTTTTATACACGAGAATAGGACGAAATAAATTTTTTTTTCTTTAACAGCATATTGTTTATTTAATTTCTACTATAGGAAACTCATTTTTTCTATTAAATTGGAGTTAAAAAAACGAATATAATAACAAACAGAAAAGTCTTGTACGATCACAAACTATAAATAAAGCGTTTTGGAGAAAAATAATTTTTTTTGAAGCACTCTTATTATTATATATAGGGCATTCCATGTCAACTCATACGGTTTTTTCCCTCACCGTCTGTAATTTGAAAACAGGTATTGTCCTTAGGTTCGACATTGACTTAGATGTAACTACGTTTTCGACATTTTTTAGAATTCTGATTTTTTTTTATTGTAAATAGTCGACCACAATGTCAGTTTATCTTCCAAGTTTCATCATTTTTTCTATTTAAAAATTGCTAAAATCATATCGAATTAACTAATTTATAATTTATCAAATTTATTCAGTCTGTAACTTTATATTTCTTTTATAGACTAAGGTTCATCGAACTAAATGAAAAAATCGGAATTTTCGCGTTAAAAAATTTACAATCATACTAAAAAATAACAACTCAGCTATTATTAACCAAGAAATTATTTTTAACGTGAAATTGTATATAGCCTAGTCAGAGAGTTGTAAGCGGACTCTCTGATTGGTCATGTGTATCGAACACTATTTTTTGTCACTATAGGGCAGTGGTAATAATGTGTGAATTTCCAAAGCGGAGGAGGGTTAGTGCGTTTTTGGCAAGAAGACTAGAAATACATATATATCATAGATATACATGTATATCTAGTCTTCTTTGTTTTTGGAAATTCACACATTATTACCACTTATCCGTAACGACGAAAAATAGTGTTCGATACATGTGATCAATCAGAGAGTACGCTCACAACTCTCTGGCTGTGCACTTGTATCGAAATATACTATTTCGTCACTAGGGCATTGGTAATAATGCATGAATTTTTAAAGCGGAGGAGGGTTAGTGCCTTTTTCGGAAATTTACGCGTCATTACCACTGTGATGAAAAAACAGTTATTCCAGTTTTCATTGAATTCAATAAATTTCAGTTCGTAAAGGAAATATAAAAATATAAATTGAATAAATTTGATAAATTAGATCAGTTAGTTTCATATGATTTTAGTAATTCTCACAAAGAAAAAAATTTTATAAGTTGAAAAACCGCATAAGTTGACATGGAATGCGCCATATACATATATATGTGTATATAATAAATCACAATAGTTAAAAAATTTTTTTTAAATAATTATTTTGCACCTGGTTCAACATGACTCTATCTTATATTTTTTTTTCACTCTGATAATCGATAGTAAATAAAAATAAACAAGCAAAAAATGTTGTTTTTAACTATATACACTGTTTGAAAATATATAGATACACAAAAAAAAAAAAAGAAAAAATTTCATTGTTAAAGAAAAATCAGTCTTCCGGGATATAATATAGGTTATATACGAACATTTTTTATGTCTTTTGTTTATATTATTTTTCCATATTCATTTTACACAATAGAGAATAAATAAAATAAAAAACAATTATCAAAATGATAAGTAATGAGAAAAAAAATTAAATCACATCTGCTATGATTGATTGTTCAATTTCACGACTTTCATTCTTATCACAAATTTATTCATTTTTTTTTTTTTTTTCCAATTTTTTATCGAGTTTTTTTATTTCTTTTACCTCTCTCTTTCAAATATAGAATTTTTTTTCTATAAGCAGCTAAGTTAATCTATTGCATGCTTTTTAAATCTAATAAAAATAAAATATAATAAATAAAAATATATTTTGGTATAACAAATCTGTACCAGCTGTAATATGAATTTATATTTATTGATTATCGAGTTATAAGGTGTGGCTCCCGGTTATTTCTACACCAATTTTTAACTACCTAATTAAAAGATATGATCAAAATATAATTTAATCTTGAAATTAAAATTGTTATTTTTCTATTATTACTATTTTTTTTTTTTTTTTTTATGAATAATATATTTTATATTGTTATTGTTGATGTGTGGAAGTAAATATATGTTTACGAGAATGTGCCAGCTGCTTGTATGCCCTTCATATATATTATCTTATAGATTTAAAATATAATAATACAAATTGCATTTAACTAACATGAATTAACATTATTATCAGAATAATAAACTGAACATTTATAAAATAGATATAAATTTTTGTTTTTTACCGTCATTTTTAATGATTTTTATAGAATAAATTTCCAGAGAAAAGGCTCATGTCTTTTATCTCTTTTTATTGTTTTCTAACATTGAATAATTTTTTGTATATTACATCCACAAGTGATATACATGGAATTCTTCAAATGACAACTAAAGAATACTCCAGATGCCGAAGGGCTGATGATATATATATATATATTTTCTTATAAATTTAAGATCATTAATTTATTAATCATTGATTTGTTTCGATATCAATACCAATCGAAAAAAAAAATAATATAATTTAAAAATATTAAATTAAATTATTTTCATAGAAATTTATAATTTGAAGCAAGCAGTCATATTTTTTATAATTAATCAACATAATTAAATAACTTATAATATAATAAAGTAAATATTTTTTTTTTTATATCTTAATTATAACATATATAATAAATGTGCTGATATTGGCTTCTTTGTTTTTTCTTGTCTGTTTCTGTCTGTCACTGCCGTCTTTATCTGTCTGCATGCTGTGGGACATTTGGATTGAAAAAAAATATATACATACATATACATATAAATATATATATATAACATACATATATGTATATATATATATATACATATATTCATATATCTAATATATATGATCACAAAATCACCCTGCACTGATGTGCGTGTACTACGGTAAAAAAAAATTCAATTGATGTTTTTTTCTTTTCATTCATCCAATGAAAAATTAAATGTTCATTTAATGAATAAAAATAATAATCAAAAAATTATTTAGAGAACTACCACGGATCTAATACAGGTTTTTTAGTTGGTATGCTCATGTCGGTGGTAGGGGGTGTTTTCGTAGTATTTGCTCTGATGGCTCTCTGCTACAGGTCAGTCGTAGTACATAAAAACTTCTCCCTCTGTCTCAGGTTAGTGTGCAGATACATACACGTAGTTAAATTTTTTAATATAATCCTTATTTATTTATTTATTTAAATATTTATTTCTTTATTTTGATTATGTAATTTATTTTTTACTATTTTCAATATTTATTTTTAAAAAAATCTGGATGGAATAGTTACGAGTTAAACATGGGTATTTCAATCACCTTTGAAATTGAAAAAAAAAGTGTCAAAAATTAAACTAATAAAAAATTTAGATAATAAAAGCTATAATATTAAAAGTAATTAATAATATTTCTGAATATCAGACCAAGTAAATTATCTTTATTAATAAATAATCAACCCTAGTGCTTTTGACATTCTTAGATGTCCTCTTAACTATACAAGTTTTTTAAATAATTAAAAATTTGTTTCAAGAGTCATGATAATTACACGTGGCAATTTAAATTTTAAAATTTAAATATCGTGATAACTGCCAAAGCACTTGTTATAACCAGTAATGAATTTTTTTTTTTTTAAATTAAGGAAATTAAATGTTCTTAAACATTTTAATATTGACAAATTAACCCTGGAAGATAAGTATGCTTCACCTGATCTCGACCGGAAGTATATATTGTTCGACTTAACCTGTATCAACATATATGCTTGTACATTTAAAGTCAGGTGGTGCTCAAAAATTTCTACCGAAATTATAGTTAATTATACATATACTGTTTTTCTATTCAACAATATCTCGAGTAGAAATTTGTGAGTGATAGCCTGAACACAGATCTGGATTAAATTAGGAAATCGTGAGACTATGATCCTTATTCAGGTATAAATATCCTATCCTGATCTGACCTGGATCAAGTTTACTTTATTACAGCCTAAACATAGATAGATTGATCAAATCCTGACCAGGACTTGACCAAATCAAAAATGATAAATAAATCAAAATAAAAATGATTTATATATCCACTAAATATATGAGAAAAGTCTTCTTTTATTTTTTAGACTTCATGTTACAACCTAATAAATCTTGTTAAAATTAAAAACACAAAAATAAATTTTTTTATTTTGTATTTTTAGCTTGATTAATTCCTGGTTAGAATTTGATCAAGGTTTTTCTGTTCAGAATGTGATAGTGTTTACCTGATGCTATCCTGTTTAAGTGAATTTAAAAAAAAAAATTAAGTGAATCTAATCAAGATAAAAATATTGAATATAATTGTTTTTTTTTCTAAGTCTGGGTTCCAGATAGCATCAAACTCAGATTCCCGAGAAGAAATTCAGTTTAAGTTCAGATCAAGGCTTGATCAGGCTTGCCTGATTTCAAATTCAGGATAAATCCAGATACTTGATCCGAACTTGATCAGTATCTAACGTTTTTTTGTAAGGTTCGAATACGGACTGGATCAGATTACCTGATCAGGCTGTGGTCAAGATACTCGATTCAGAATCGATCAAGCTATTCCTATTAAGCATGGTGTAAGGCTAACCTGATGGTATCCTAACTAAGCAATTTGTAAAATATCTAGAAATAAATTTGGTACTTTTTTCATCATCCATTTTGGATCTGGCTAGCCTTACTTTATCTTTAACAGGGATAGCCTGATCCAGTTCAGATCAGGACTTGGACAAGATGAAATTGTTTAAAAAATAAATAAATTTAATACTTGTATCTTGATCAAGTTTTGTTCCGGACTGAATCAGGCTATCTCTAGTGAGGATATGATGTAGCTGCTTGATATAGACTTGATCAAGATGTAATAGGGTTACTTGAATAGAGATAGCCTAATGATATCCTGATTCGGCTTGGGACAGTGTTCATGGTATCATACTTTTTTATATAAAGATATTTTTTCAACGTGTCAATCGAATCGTCGTTATCTAAAATTTATTTGTGAAATATGATAGATGAAAAGATCTGCATGCCATATAATTCTTAGTCGTCAATTATAATTTGGATTTTTCATTATCAGAATATCTTAGAATATTCAGTTTACTCCATAATATTCTTCGATAAAATATGTAAATTAGAGAAAAACTTGCATTTTTTGACGTTAATGCGCCGGAAGGTGCAGTTCCACATGAATCACATAGCAAGTAGCTCTTTTTACTGTCCTCTCTTTTCTTCATATATGGTTATCATGGTAGCCACCTTTAAAGCTACATCAACCACAACATTACAACTAGACTAAATTCTTGCTAATATAGACTAGAGAAAAATCATGAAAAAACCCTAGTAGTGTAGCCAGCAGATTTTTTTCGCAAAATGATGATGTGCCTATCGTGATTGTCCTCGTTAACCAGGTGCATGTCGGTATCGCCATGTCCCTAGTACTTACCATTCACTGCGCAAGCTTTTCTCCCTAGTATTTATCAGGTATTCATCTTTGCATTCCGAAAATTCTGTAATCGACAGTCAGACATGCGACACACACATCGCTCTTCTCCCGGCTTATAGCCCCTAAAACACTGAGTTTGTGTTTTAATGAAAACAACAAGATTTGTAGCTTCGCTTCCTGGTAAAGGTGAATTAGATTTTTTTTTCAACTTTTTATTCGTTTTTTAAAATGGGAAGGAAAGTCAAAATTTGGTTTAGAAATTTTATAAAAGTTTATAAATAATTTATTAAATTTAATAAACTCAAATTTAATAAAAATTTCGTAATATATTCCCGTGTGGAGGGTTACTTTGTATTATAACTCACTAAATTCAAATTAAGTCTATTGAATATAAATTAAAAGAAAATTTTTTTGTTCATTTGATTAAGGATTGAAACCAAGATTATATCGAGAACATTGATCCATTCCAGATTATGTACATGATAAATAAGTTTATTATTGATGAAACATTCAGACCGATCATGAATTCGGAGTGAGCTGGATTTAAAATCCGGCAATCCTGGTCGGATCCAGATCCGAACTTGAACTGAATTTCTACTTAAGAATGTCTTTTAATATCAGTTATAATAAATATAAAAATACATACCCAATAAAATAAGAAAAAATAAATCAAAACTGAACCCATCCTGAAAAAAAAAAATTTTAATTTTATAATTTATTAAAATTAAAAAAAAATATTCATTATTTATATGATTTAAATTTATTTTTGAAGATATTAATTTTAGCATGCATGTGCTTTATTGCCCCATGCATTGATATTATTATTATATTAATACAATTATTACTATTTATAATTATTATTTTTTTAAATAAATAATTCATAAATTCATATATTCTAATAAGTATATATGTAATTTTTAAATTAATTTTAATTAAAAAAATAATAATTACCATTATTTATAGATAAAATAGCAGTTTTTTTAATAAACAATAAATAATTAATTCACAGACGCAAAAGTACTGTACAAAAATACGATCCACCATATGTTAAAAAACCAGTACCAAAAACGTATTGTCCTCCTTCGTCTAATCATCATCGTGAAATTGATGCACTTGATAACGTCGATAAAATTTTAACTTTTGGAAGTATGCCAACATACAAGTTAGTATATTTTATATAAATCACTATAATATGATTATTTTATTTAAATATAATAACATAATTAAAAATTTCTTTTTTACTGTATTTTTATTTTTTTTTTCTCAGTTCCGATGCTCAGCGGGTGCTGTTCCAGTCTCAGAATAACGTTGGAGCGGAAAGTACACGTCACAAGTAAGTTGTCAAAAAAACTCTCCACTTTGCGTTTAATGTTTTCAATTGTTTCTTAATAATTATTATTTATTATTATCAGTGAGTAGGGTACATAATACAGTCCTGGAACATAGTCCCCCGCTAGGCCACGAATTGATCCGTGGGTTTATTTGATTCGCGGTTGTTTATTTTTCAATTCACGGTTTGATAGAGAGTAGAAAAAGAAGAGAATTCCTCACGATATTTAAGAGTTAATCGCCAGCATTTTTGGTGTTCATTATTTAAATCACAAAAAAAAAAAAAAAATACTGAATCTGTCATCTCTTTTCCCAAATTTGTCAATTTCTTTTAGATTATCAAAGTCAATCATTTTTAGTGCACATGTATTATAATAGTGAAAAAAAAATTCTTACCTAAAATTGAACGTTAAAAACATGGATTTTCGCCTACCCGAGTAGAAATTTGTTAGTGGTAGCCTGAACAAAGATCCGGATCGGATCAGGATATCGTAGTGCAGTCTCTATTCAAGTATCGCTATGACATCCTGATCCGGATAGCATCAAGTAAGCACTATCGTATCCTGAATAGAGATACTTGATAAAATCCTGACCAGGACTTGATCAAGTAAAAATACTCGACTTTGTTTTTTTTTTGTTTACATTCATCTTGATCCGGATAGCATCAGGTAAACACTATCAAATCCTTAATAGGGATACTTGATCGAATTCTGACCAGGGCTTGATCAAGTAAAAATACTCGACTTTGTTTTTTTTTATTTTACATTCACCTTGATCCGGATAGCATCAGGTTAACACTATCAAATCCTTCCCGGGATAAATAAATTATATAATTATTAACAATTAAAATAATAATAATATTTATGACGAATGAGTTAAATAATTATTATAATAATAAAAGTAATATTTATGATAAACATATAAATACTTATGAATAATATAATTATTAATAATATTTATTATTAATAAATAAAATATTTATTAATAATAAATATATAACCAAAGGAATAATTTTTTTATTATGAATTTTTTATTACAGTAATTTAGAGTCTTTATTTTAAATACTCTGAAAGAGTCACTTCTGACTCTTTATGAGTATTTAAAATAAAGACTTTTTTTTTCTCGCATGAAAAGTATTTAAGAGTCTTTATTTTAAAGACTGAACCACCGTCGATCAGAGTATTTATGAGTCCCGCTGGTGGCACAGAGAAAGACTCAAATAAAGACTCATCTTTATTTTAAACATTCATAAATACTCATAAATTTTATCCCGGGTTAATAGAGATACCTGATCAGATCCTGACCAGGACTTGATCAAATAAAAATACTCGACTTTGTTTTTTTTTATTTTACATTCATCTTGATCTGGATAGCATCAGGTAAACAATATCAAATCCTTAATAGGGATACTTGATCAAATCCTGACCAGGGCTTGATCAAGTAAAAATACTCGACTTTGTTTTTTTTTATTTTACATTTTTCTAGTATTTTTCAAGTCGAGTATTTTTCCTTGATCAAGCCTTGGTCAGGATTTGATCAGGTATCTCTATTAAGGATTTGATAGTGTTTACCTGATGCTATCCGGATCAAGAAAAATGTAAAATAAAAAACAACAAAGTCGAGTATTTTTTACTTGATCAAGCCCTGGTCAGGATTTGATCAAGTATCCCTATTAAGGATTTGATAGTGTTTACTTGATGCTATCCGGATCAAGAAAAATGTAAAATAAAAAAAAACAAAGTCCAGTATTTTTACTTGATCAAGCCCTGGTCAGGATTTGATCAAGTATCCCTATTAAAGATTTGATAGTGGTTACCTGATGCTATCCGGATCAAGAAAATCGTAAAAACAAAAAATGATTTATTTTATACAATATTTCATGAATTCTACCGAATTTTAGTTCATAGAATCTTTTTATTTTTATTTATACTCTTACATTGACATTGATTTGATTAATATAATTATTGTACTGGGTGAAATTTATGATACCAGATAAATACTCCCTGATATGCGTTTGTCGCCGTAGCCGAGCGTGAAATCCGTTAGTTTAGTTATCTCGCAGTCGTAGGTTCGAATCTCACTAGGGGCATACATGATTAGTTTGATTTAGTTTCGGTTTTTCCCTTTTATTAATTATGTACGTAGACGAAATCTATAAAGAAGTTACAAATCAATTCTAATTAAAATGTCGAATTTTTTTTTTTCAATTTTGATATTTGATCCATTTTGGATCTCGTATCCTGATCAGGATTGGATCCAGTATCTTGATCAAGATCGGATCCAGTATCCTGATCCGGGCCGGATTTGAAATCAGGTTACCCTGATCCGATCCCTATCTGAATTTCTACTCGGGTATACTTCTCATGCGTTTTTATTTACCCTATTGGTTTTTTGAGAGAATTTAACAGGTTTCAAGACGTTTTCTATGTAAAATTTTTTCAGCTTTTCAAAAATGATAACGAAATGAAATAAATTTGGAAGCAAGGCCGTAAATTCAGCACTCTTTAAATTTTAAACGTAATTTTCATAGATAAAAAAAAATTGAGAAAAATATAAATATTATTTACGAATAGCTGAGTAAATTTTACATATAAACTGAATTTTTTTTGTTTTTATAAACAAACCCAAAAAAATTATTGAAAAAAACGAAATTCCCCATTCATCATAAAACTCTTCATTTAAATAAAAAAGCCCTTGGCCAGAAAGGGGGGGGGGGGCAGAACTGTATTACGTAGACTACTTCAATTACTATTTATTTCTTCATAATAAATAAAACATTAATTGTGTAGGCGAAAAGTATAGATTTTTTTAACATAAATTTTTAGGGATAAACAACCAATGAACAGACATGGAGGTGTTGACAGTGAGGATGGAGGTACAAGATCCGAGGAGGGTGTCCATTTCATTGGTCTTCATAATAACAATCTGATAAAACTGCCTGAGAAAGGAATTTTAAAGAAACACGGTGGTTACGGTATTGTAATGCCTAAATAGCCCGTAATGTCAAATACAATAAAACTAAAATCACAAATGAATAAAAAAAATATGATTATGCGCGCGCGAAAACAAAAATCTTACACTCATTAAAGTAAATAAATTAGTAAATTACCCGCGTGGAAAAAAATATATCCCATTTTGTAGCCTAGATAGATCTCAATGAAGATATATATATATATATATCTTTAATGTATCTCAGATTTTTCCATACCTATCTAAGATATATATTCATCTAAATTATATATACATCTGCTGGATACATTCATCGATATATCCCAAATATTTTTGATATACATTTTAGGAAAAATTCATAGAAGACAAATTTTTAAAATTCAAGTTAGATATACATATATATCTTATCTATCTTATACGGATGTATCTACGAGATATTTATATAGATGTTTTTTGGATATATTATTGATATACAGAGGTAGCTAAGGAAAAGGAATGTTTCCAAAATCTATGTCGGATACTTTTTTGCGTATATTTTAGATATCCTATATATTTCCACGCGGGTATCGACAAGACGAAATAAAATCACAATATATGATTTTTGTTATTTAAATATATGTAGTGAAAATTATTATATACGGGACACTCCATATCACTTTGGATGGTTCAACTTCACCATTTACTTGTTTAGAATTTTTTCAAGCCTTTATCTAGCTGTAAAACTTTTTTCTTTTTTTTTTCTTTTTTCCAAATTTTTACAATTTTTGAAAAAAAATGTCACTGTTTTTTAATTTTGTTGTAGTGTTTATTTTTTTTATTTGCTCTAAAATCGTAGATAAATTCAAAAAATAGTGTGTTTAAAGCTATAGGACAAAATAATTTTTATTCAAACTTGAAGTAAAAACGTTAGAAATGGATAAGGTTTATCAGTGTCGGATTTTTAATTTTTACAGTGATATAATGATCCCAAAATAATGATTCTGGCCGAAATGATTCATACACATGAATAGACAACACTAACATAACAGTAAATTATATAGTCAAATATGTAGTCAAGGGAGGATCTACGACGGGGGTCACTATTCTGCTTTATACTTAACGCACTAGAGTGACGCCTATATTTAACAAAAAATCTATCAATATTTAAAAATTTATAACTCATACACAAATGAAAATTAAGAAAAAAAAATTTTTTTTAGTGCACCTTCAATATGTTGACCAAGTTTCATAAGACTCCCACCAGGGGTTACAAAGAAGATCAGTTGACATAATTTTTTTTTAATAAAATTTTTGGCAGTTTTTGCATTATTCAGAAATAATGAAGTTAATTTATAGTCTAAGTAATAGACATTTCACTATAAAATGTAAAAAAAAAAAAATATACCAAGCTACCATGGAACTGAGTTTACCTATTCCCCCCAGAGTAGCGTACCGATCACTGGCCGCATCACTGACTACATATACTAGACGATATAATTTACTATTTTGTTGTAGTCTTCTATCTCATCATGGAACATTTCGGCCAAAATTGTTACTCTTTATACTGATTATAATATCACTATGAAAATTTAAAAATAAGCCTTTTTTCTTATTACTAACCAATTAGTGTCAATAATGAACTATGTATTTCTTCTTTCAAACAATATAGTTTTAAGAAGTTTTCTTCTAGAAAATAGAAGAAAAATTTCTCAATTTACCAATTGTCGTATATTTTTTCATAAATTTTTTTATTTTAAAAAAAAAGTTAATTTTTTAAATTGAAATTACGTTTTTTACCTTTCGTGTAAAACCTGTCTTGGTGGGAACCATAAATTTTAGTATTTCAGAATAATTGTGTCAATAAATATGTATTTTTTGATAGAGCATACATACAGTATATATTCAATCTTATATAAAGCGGGGTCAAGTATTTTTTTTTTTTTTTTTTTTTCATTTAACAATTTAAACTTACATGAATCAAAAATAAATTTTCTTTTTTGGTTTTTCTATAGTATCATATGTTATATATTGTATATGGATTTGCATATGAAAAATTAATTAATAGCAAAATGAATTACATCACATTTCGAATACTTGACACTTTTTTTTGTACATAAAATTTTAATTTTTGTTTTTTGTTAGATATCACATCTTTTTGTAAAGTTTCTATAGATTTATATTTATATAACATAAATATATACGTTGGGTTGCCACGCGCTTTATCTATAGCTCCAAAAAAAAAATATTGAATTTTGAAAAACTTTGACTCGACACCTTTCGAGGGGGTTGATATTTTTTTAAAAAAAGTGCCATCACGGGTCGATTTAATCAAAAAAAAAAAAAAATATTAATACAAAAAAATAATAAACATTTTTATAAAATTTTAAGGGTGTCCAATTTGCCCTCAGTATCCCCTATATATATGGCTAATTCCACGTGTCTTTTAAATTCGAAAAATAGATTGGCCTGAAATATTTTTTTTATTATTCTATGGCTAAAAATATTGGATACGTATTTTTTTTTTTTTTTTTTTTCAAAATTTTTTGACTTAGAATTTTTTTGATTTTGGTTTTTGATGATTTTTTTCTAAAACTAGAAGTTTGTGGATGCTTATTATTAAAAAACTATTTATTTAATCAAAAAAATTCAAGATACAAAAAAGTTTTATTATTATTTATAGTTTTGAATAAAATTTTTTAAAAAATTGTTTAAACAATATTTATGGCATATTTTGTTAAATAAACAATTGAAATTTATTTTTTTCAAACTTGGACCCATTTTTTTTTTTTTTTTTTTTTATAATAATCTTCAGCATAAAAATAATTAAAAAAAAAAATCCTGGCTTAGCATTTTCATAACTTCTATATTTAAATGAATAAACAGGAAAAAACTCGCTCTGACGCGTCGTATAACTGACTCGCGCTCGACTTTTGTTCAACCGCCCTTGCGAAGTAAATTGTAAATAAAATATTAAATATGTGATTTCTATATGTAAAAAGTATATATTTTAATATATATGAGAATAAATAAATGAAAAATATATAAATATATGTATTTATTCAAACAAATAAATGAAAAATAAAGACAAAATCATTTCTAACTATAGTAAACGCTCGTACGCTTACTACTAACAAACCGCGCGTCAGAGCGAGTTTTTTCCTGTTTATTCATTTAAATATAGAAGTTATGAAAATGCTAAGCCAGGATTTTTTTTTTTAATTATTTTTATGCTGAAGATTATTATAAAAAAAAAAAAAAAAAAAAAAATGGGTCCAAGTTTGAAAAAAATAAATTTCAATTGTTTATTTAACAAAATATGCCATAAATATTGTTTAAACAATTTTTTAAAAAATTTTATTCAAAACTATAAATAATAATAAAACTTTTTTGTATCTTGAATTTTTTTGATTAAATAAATAGTTTTTTAATAATAAGCATCCACAAACTTCTAGTTTTAGAAAAAAATCATCAAAAACCAAAATCAAAAAAATTCTAAGTCAAAAAATTTTGAAAAAAAAAAAAAAAAAAAATACGTATCCAATATTTTTAGCCATAGAATAATAAAAAAAATATTTCAGGCCAATCTATTTTTCGAATTTAAAAGACACGTGGAATTAGCCATATATATTTATAAATTTTAATTTAATTTATTTCATTTCATTTTTGTTTATTAAAATAAGTTAATTATTGTTATTATATTACCAAGATTTAGTATTTTACTTTATTTTATTTTATTTTATTTTTGTTTATTGAATTAAATTAAATACTGTTATAATGTTACCAACGTAAAAACAAAAATCTGGACTAAAATAAATTAAACAACATAAATTAATCAAATGAATTACAAACATAAGCTAGATTTGTTATCAACATAATAACAAAAATCTGGACTTTTGAAATAATTTTAATAAAAATGCAATTTTGAAAAATTGATTTTACTTTAAAAAAAAAAAAATATACAAGTAAAAAATTTAATTTTTTTTTTATTAAAAAGCTTGATATTAATTTATGGGATCACACTGAATGAAATTTTATATTGATAATTTATAATATTTAAATTAGTCGATTTAATTTTAGCAAGGACAAAGGTTACCTCTATTTCGTGTATATTAGTCTCGGTAGTGCCTTTTCACTTTCATTTGTTTTTCTAATTGAATATATTTTTTTTCTCATACTTGAAACGAGGCACTACCATGCTTCTTGATCTGTAAACTCACAAATTATAAATTTATCGTATGCAAAATTTTTTTTGGTATATAATATATGTATGGTACATCCAAGTCAGTAACATTCAAGAAAAAAGAAAACTTATTTCTGAAATACAGAAATCGACGGCTTTAACCAAGACACTGATTTTATATGCATACATATAAAAATAGTAGTAGTATTATAATAATCATATATTTTTAATCAATTATCAGGTCTAGAAGATGGAAGAATGGTAGAAATGCAGCGTACAATTGAAAATTTAAATGGTTATCATGGTGATTTAATGCAAGCATTGAGAAACGCACAAGGTTTAACAAATACACCATCTGGTTCTGGTACACTCATAGATGATGAAGTATTACGTAAATCATTAGCTGATTGTGGTTATTCAGATGCATATAGAAAAACATCAATTGATAACGAACAAAACAATATTGATAATCAAGATGATGATGATGATGATGATGATGATGAAGACGATATTATACTACCAACATGTGGTCCGATACGGATACGTACATTAGATGATATAATGCGTCAGCTAGAAGCACATTCTGCAAGACATACTAGTCCAAGTGGATCTGAAGTCATGAGAATATCTGAAAATGAAGGAGATCGTCCTTACAGAATAGATTCATCAGTTTGCAGTGAATCATCACAAGGGTAATCATTCAAATCATTATATAACTTTTTACTTTTACAATTTATCTTTTTTATCTTTATTTAAAAAAATAAAAAAAAAAAAATTTTATACAGTTATAAAAATGCATTTTTTTTTTTTCATTATCAATTTTAAACTTTTTCTTTTTTTTTATATCTATGCCCGTTCTGCTTCGGTAAATCTGGCTTTTTTTGTTTTTTATTTTACATATATATTTGTTATTTTATATTCAAATCAATTGTGGTTGAACTAACTACTTTATAAGAGTAATAGAGATATTTTTTTTTCTTATCTGCGAGAAATATTTTTTCTATCAAATAACTTGTTCAATTTTAGCATTTCTTTTGCTCTTTTTTTAGTTTTGTTTTATTATAGCTTTGACACCAACTCTTAAATAAAACACACCCTGAATCCCCATTATCCCTGTGTAATCGATTATTAATATTTAAAAATGTACGTTTGATCCATTGGTGAGCGAAAGTTCATAATTTAAATATAATAAGGTCCTTTGATATTTATAGCTCAAACGAGAAAGTCAAAAAACAAAATTGGGTTAATCAATATGACGTGTGAATAAAAAAAAAATAATAAATTCGTTTTTTTAAATACATATTAATATACTATTATTTATTTTTTAGAAGCTGAACTGAAATTTCAATTATTAAACTGGTTTAAAAAAAAAAAAAAAAATTATCAGCGTCAAGGGATTAATAATAATTGAAAATGAATATAAATTGTCATTATTTTCAAATTTATTTTTATTATTTTACTATTTTGAAAGAACTGAAAAAGAATAAATTACAAAATGAGATAAAAAAATAGATGTATTTAGATTATATTGATGTGTCCTCCTGCATAGAAGCAGAAGATGCAGTCGCGGTCGCGACGATGATGCAAGATTTGTCTATGGTCGATATCGTCAGCCGTCATCGCGAAGTCCATACGGTTCACATCAACATTCACATCAGCATTCTCATCAAATGCACGAAGAAGAAGGAATATATGAAACTGCCGATCCTGAGAGAGGCTCAAACACTAGGGGTGAAACACCCGATAGCGAAAGGTATCGGTCTAAATTCCAGAAAGAAATTATTTATTAATTAAGGTATCTCTTTCGTTCCCATCAATGTTTAAAGGGCTATCCAAGTTTGAAGTCATGCTGTCACTTACTTATGTATAGTATTCATGAAGTCACATATGTAGTCTATGTAGTCGTTCTCGCAATTAGTTGAAGTAAATATTGTCATAATATTCAACTACAATTTTAGAAGTCACTTCTTTGAAATGAAGCAGTAGTCCCATAAAGTTATTTGAAGCACTTATTGAAGCACTTATCCGAGCAAAACACTAAAAAGTCATAAGGACTTTCATTCATACGTACGAATTAATAACAATATTCTCATTGTTATAAAGATTTAAAACAATATCGCAAAAAACTGTCAGGTCTAGTTATGACTGATAAATTGATAATCGAGAACTTATAGTATTACATTCAATTTTAATGAATACTTGTTAAAGGGGGGAGCGTCTCGTATCATGTCAACCAAAAGTTTATGAAATAGGATATATAGTATAAGAGTTCATACTGTACAGTCACTGTCATGCAAAACTTTTGATTTTTTGCACTCACACAATTACAAAAAAAATGTATGCTTATATATAGCAATATTTACTTGACAACATTGCTAGTGGTAGATACTAGATGACAAACGAAAAACTACCATCAAAACATCAAATCATACGTATAAACTTAATATCAGAATCGACATTTTCTTTATTATTCCTAATTTTTAATATTAAATGATATACTATAGAATATAGAAATTATTTTTAAAAAGTAGTACTTTCTTTATCATTGCTCTTTTTTAAATTATTTTTTCCTGAATTTCCCACTTCAATAACGACAAACTTTTTTTTTGTTTCTAGTTTTTTGTCGGTATCACAGGGCAATATATATAATATAAATACAACCCAGGTAGGAATTTTCAGGCTTGACGCCTGTGTCAGACTTGGGCAAAGGTTGTGTATCAAGCCTGGGCCCGTTGATTTAACCCCGCCTCACACGAGTTTTAGTAATTCAGGCTCGTGTCAAGCTGGTGCCCATTTTCTCACGAGACCTGACCTATGCATATATTGAATTTGGAAAAAAAAAAATTTAGTAATTAAGGTTGCTTGCCGATCATTGAATTTCTGCTCGATTTTTTTTATTTTGAGCTCATTTTTTAAATGAAATAATTATCTATGTTGTTAATTTTTTTGAATTTTTTATGACGTGGTTTTTTTGAGATAATGATAGTCAAAGTTGACAACTTTTATTCACGAAGATAGGACGAAATCTAATTTTTTTTTTATACAGTATATAGCATATTCGATTTCTGGTGTAAAACCTATTATTTACTATTGGATTGTCATGCAATATAATATTGGTAACTTCAAAGTTTAAAATTGATGACTTTCATCAATACTCCGATGGTTGACATAACATATCAGTGTTATAAAAAATAAAATTAAAATAATTATTTATTTTTATTTTTGATTAAATTTTTCTTGCAAGCCTATGTTAAGCTCGAGACACAGGCTTGTGCCAAGCCTGGAATCCTAGCCTGACACGGGCAAAAACTTAGTGAAGATTCTAGGGCTCACCCAGGTTTGATACAAGTCGGGTAGTGAGGCTCGACACAAGCCTCAGAGCCTGTAATTCAGGCTTGTCCCAGGCTTGTGCCCGTCTTCACTTCCTACCTAAGCGAATGAATAGCGTTTGCTTAAAATTTAATTGTAAACTGAGAAAAAACTACGTGGGGTCAAATATAATTTTTTTTGTATATTTGAACAATCCAGACTTACATGAATAAAGAATTATTTTCCCGGGATAAAATTTATGAGTCTTTATGACCCTTTATTTGTATTTATTTGTGATTTTAGAGTATTTAAGAGTGTTTCAGAGTGTTTCGGACTCTTTATGAGTCTTTATTTTAAATACTCGTCATTTTGAATCGTCAGCGTGAGTATTTTAGACTCTTTATTTTAAAGACTTTCTCTTTCAACGAGGACTTGGAATTTTTTTTTGCGTTTGCGGACTTGGAATTATTTTGAGTTTGGGAACTTAGAATTATTTTCAATTTGTTTGTAGATTTTCAATCATACTACGAGTATTAATTAATTATTAATTAATATAAATTATTATTATTATTATTATTGTGAAATTTTTTTTTTATTCAAAGTAAAAATTAATGATTGATCGATATAATAATAATATTTATTTTTAATTCATATACATATGAATAATATAATTATTAATAATATTAATTATTAATAAATAAAATATTTATTAATAATAAATATATAACAAAAGGAATAATTTTTTTATTATGAATTTTTTATTACAGTATTTTAGAGTATTCATTTTAAATACTCTGAAACAGTCACTTCTGACTCTTTATGAGTATTTAAAATAAAGACTTTTTTTTTCTCGCATGAAAAGTATTTAAGAGTCTTTATTTTAAAGACTGAACCACCGTCGACCAGAGTATTTATCAGTCCCGCTGGTGGCACAGAGAAAGACTCAAATAAAGACTCATCTTTATTTTAAACACTCATAAATACTCATAAATTTTATCCCGGGCAGGTAGGAATTTTCGGGCTTAACGACTCGGTTAGGATTGGGCAAAAGTTGTGCATCAAGCTTTGATAGCCGAAGCTTATTTCAAACTTGGAGGGCAGCACTCGAAAAAAATTTTGAGTTGTCCACCATATTTACTCCATAGTTTGTAGTGACGCATATTCTTCTTGTTGTCAGTAAATAAAAATAAAATAAAAAATAGAAAAAAACTTTCTTGCATAATTTTTTTATGAGAGACTAAAAATGACGATTCATATAAAAACTTTAACTATAATTTTTATCAATATCCCGATGGTTGACATGATAGTGCATTGGAATTCCACGAGAGAAACCCAAGATCACCCATGTATTTTCGTTTAATAATTATCATTCATATTAATTGTTTAGTTTAAAAATATTAATGTTATAAATAATTAAATAATAGTAATAATTTATTTTTATTGTTTTAAAAACTTTTTTACAAGCCTGTGTTAAACCCGAGACACAGGCTTGTGCCAAGCCTGGAACTCTGACCTGGAATTCTATAGCCTGACACCGTACTCAAAAAAAGACAATTTAATAAACAATTATTGATTGGATATATATTTTTTTGAGTACATCCTTTTCCTTAGCTACATTCTTTTTCTTTAGCTATTTGTTTTTTATTTTTTTTTTTAAATTAATTCCTGAATATAATTGTTTAATGGAAAAATAGCTACGGGATGAGATGTAGCTAAGAAAAAGAATGTACTCAAAAAAAGACAATTAATAAACAATTATTGATTAGATATATATTTTTTTTGAGTACTTCCTTTTCCTTAGCTATTTGTTTTTTATTTTTTTTTTTAATTAATTCCTGAATATAATTGTTTAATGGAAAAATAGCTAAGGAAAAGGATGTAGCTCAGAAAAAGAATGTACTCAAAAAAATACAATTTAATAATATCAAGAGACTCGGTAGAGTCTCGACTCATTTTTTCCCAGCGCGAGACTTACCGGGTATATAATATAAATAGGTTGCATGGGTATGACCTCACGAATTTTTATTTGCTCAATAACTCTCTTAATATTTATTATAAATGAAAACTAAAATTACTTTCCTTATTAATGTCGATATTTCCCTATCCAATAAGCCTAATCTTGAATTTTTCCGATGTATGGTTAAAAAGATATAATATTCCGAATAAGCCAGGTACAAGATTTGACTAAAAAATAAATATTTTAGTAAAATTGTCGAGTTTCTGCATTTTTCTCTCTTTCACGTTCATCGTGTCACTCTACTCTCTTTTTTTATTCCACGACATATTTATTCTTATGCATGTACATATTTACACACATGCATAAATTCGCAGCTGCGCATGTCCATAGAGACAGTTGATAGAGGAAAAATCCGTTTTAAATGAGCATTTTTTAAATTTGGTTGCATTTAAAAAAAAAAAATTATTATAAACTAATTCGACCCTCGCGATTTCAAAAAAATTATTTAAAAAATTCTAACCCCGCCGGAAAGAGGTGAAATAAATAAAAAAAAAATCGTTGATTTCGCGGTTCCTGTTAGAGATAGAGAAAAAAATTTATATGAAAATTATAGATAAAAATTTTTTAGGGGGGGTAGTTCAAATAAATTTTTCTAAACCAACCGTAAATTAGTTATTAATTTTTAAATTTGTAGATGATTATCATCTTAACTCAGGGGTTAATCTGATGACGTCAAAAAAAAAAAAAAATTAAAGAAAAAAAAAACTTGGAACGATATTTGTTTTGAATTTGCTTTCCGGGCATCCGTGGCCAAAAAACAATAACAAAAGCAATTATTTATTGTAAAATTAAATTAACAATTGGATAATAGCTTCAATAATTGATTGATTTGAAAAATTTTTTTTTTGTTTAAAAGAGGCAAGTTGACACTCTTATATTATAAAGAAAAAAAAATTTTTTACTTGAAAAATAATAACAAAACACAATTTTTTATTAAAAAATTATTATTAAAACAAAAATAAAAACTTTGATAATCGATCGATTTCAAAAATTTTTTTGTTTAAAAGGCACCGATTCTTACTAATACATGGTTTGAACAAAAAAATTTTTACTCAAAAAATTACAATAATTTGATTTGTTTATAAAAAATAAATATTAAAAATTCAATTATAACTTCAATAATTGATTGATTTTGTTTTTTTTTTTTTTTGTTTAAAGAGAATGGATACAAACTTTATTGTTTATGAAAAAAAAAAATTTTTACTTGCAAAATAACAACAATATGAAATATTAAATAAAGATTAATATTAAAAATTAAATTATATTTTTAAAAGTTAATCAATTTTGATTGTTTTTTTTTTTTTTTTGTTTAAAAAGAATGGATACAAACTTTATTATTTATGGAAAAAAAAAAAATTTTACTTGAAAAATAACAACAATATAAATCGTTTATCAAAAATCAATATTAAAAATAAATTACGAATTCAATTATTGATCGACTTTGATTTTTTTTTTTTTTTTTCAAAAAAAGACGGATTCAATTACTTGTTGAATTATTGTAAAAAAAATCATTTAATCAATTTCACGTTCTCGCACAACGCATTTAAAATTACGAGAAATAAATTTTTAAATAAACAAATAATTATGGAAAAAGAT